>JAABOM020082626.1:0-31415 GCA_011800125.2 Solanum clarkiae | reverse complement strand
GGTGGCATTCTTGGGCCATATTATAGGAGCTGAAGGCGTCCGGGTAGATTCCCAGAAAATTGAGGTCGTAAGGAGTTGGCCTAGGCCTACAACGCCGACGGAGGTACATAGCTTTCTGCGGCTAGCTGGTTATTGCAGGTTTGGTTAGTGAGTAAAACAGAGTAAACTCTGCCAAAATTTTGGTAGATTCCTTAGCTATTATAGATGAAAATCCGATTTAGTGTTTGTCTGGGTGCCCAATCGGCACTAATTATGGTCCCTGGGTTGGGTCGTGACAATATGTACTATATTTAATACTTCACATCCTCCAAGTTCATGAATACACCTAACTGAACTTAATCTAGACTTTTCCACCAATTCATGCATCTCCTAATACATTAATCTACTAGTTCATAACTAAAATAAATATAATATGAACACACTAAATAATGTGAACAAGTTATTTTTTCAACATCCCCCCTTAAAGTTGATTGACTACAGAGTCATCCGCAACTTCTGAAAAATATCTTAGGCTTACAGCGAGACTCTTGAAATATGTGGAATTGATGTTTTCTCCATCTTCATGCTTGGATAGTTTAATTCCACAATCTACGGGGTATTAACAGGCTTGCAATTCTCCATCTCAAATTTCTTGAGAATCTCCTTCGCATATTCTCTTTGAGAAATAAATATGCCATCATTCTTCTGCTCCACATTAATGCCAAGATAGTATGATATTAGGCCAATATCCATCATTTCAAATTCTCTTGCCAGATATATTGAAAAACATTGGATTATTTTCTGTCAAGATCAAATTATCCACATACAGACAAACAAGTAATAGGTCACCACTTTCATTAACGTTTACAAAAAGTGCATGCTCATGTGGACACTTTACAAGACAATTGACTTGAAAATATTTATCAATTTTACAATTCCAAGCTCGTGGAGCTTGTTACAAGCCATAAAGTGCCTTCTTCAATTTTAAGAATTTGTCTTCACCTACTTCAACCTTATATCCCAAAGGTTGATCAATGTATACTTCTTCCTCCAAAATTCCATTCAAGAAAGACGACTTCACATCTATTTGATGGATTTTCCACTGATTTTGAGCTGCCAAAGAAATAATCAAGCGGATTGTCTCAAAATGAGCAACTGGTGCAAACACCTCATCATAATTAATACTGGCCTTCTACTTGTAGCTTTTTGCTACCAATCTTGCTTTATACCTAGCTTTCTATTTCACCTTTGGATTTTTCTTTAGCTTGTAAATCCATTTTACTCCTATGGTGATTTTTCCTTTTGGATGCTTTGCTAACTCACAAGTATCATTCTTCTTGATTGCCTTGACTTCTTCATCCATCGCAACTCTCCATTTTAGATTACCAACAACATCTTCATAACTTACAAACTCTCTATCCACAAGTAAATAAAAGTGAGTTAAATAACACAAATTTTCTATCACTTCTTCAGTTGTGTCATACAAGTCTCGAAGACTTCTAGACTTTTGAGGTACATATCTTAAACTTGATTCTCCAACTTCATGGACTTGTGATGGAGGTTTTGTAGGTAGTATAGTAGGCTGCTTCACCACTTCTTCATCAAGTTCATCAACAACGAATGTACTAAAAGAGTAATGCGGTTTATATTTCCACTTCTTCATCAAGTTCACCAATGCGCTTTAGATTTTCATTTCCAAGCACTATCTTCATCAACTTCTACATCTCTTCTTACGGTGACCTTGCCATTTCTTGGGTTATATAATTTATAACCTTTAGATCTTTGTGCATAATCAACAAAAACATACCTCTCACTTTTTTCATCAAGCTTAGATCTCTTATCATCCGGCACATGTACATAAAAAATGCTTTCAAACATTCGCAAGTGAGCAACTTTAGTTTGAAACCACTCTAAACCTCTTATGATATTTTGCCACGAACACTTTTGGTGTGACGCTGATTTGATAAGTACACTGCACAAGCAACTGTTTCAACCCAAAATTTCTTAGGCATATTTTTGCTCTTCAACGTACTTCTTGACATATTGAGAATAGTTCGATTCTTCTTCTCCATCACGCCATTTTGTTAAGGCGATCTTGGAACGGTCAAAAAATGATGTATTTCATTTTTGTCACAAAAAGCCTTGAACTCATTTGAAGTGAATTCTCCACCATTGTCGGACCGAAGTGACTTTATTTGATAGCCACTTTGCTTCTCTACCATGCTCTTAAAATTTTTGAAATTCTCAAACACCTCAGATTTTTCTTAAAAAAATACACCCAAGTTTTTCTAGAATAATCATCAACAAAGAGAAAGAAATGATTACTTTTACCAAGTGAGGCTGGCCTGATTGGTCCACACACATCTATATGAATCAATTCTAAAGGACATTGTGCACTTGTCAATGACTCTTTGGAAAAACGTTTTCTTGACTACTTTCCAAAATAACATTCTTCGCAAAGTTGATTAGGATGGTTAATGGTTGCAACTCTTTTACCATATTTTCCTTTTTCATCAATCTTAGACTATCAAAGTCCAAATGTCCAAGTCTCATGTGTCAAAGCCACGATGAATTTTTGACATATGAAAATAAGCACCTTGGTTCATCACTCAGAAGATTCAACACAACCATCTTATTTAGAGCCATGGGAACTTTGGCTAATAATCTTCCATTTTCATCTTTCATTGTCAATATTTTATCTTTCAAATGAATGCCATAATGTTTCTCCAAAAGTTGCTCCAAACTCAAGATATTACTTTTCATCTCTGGTATATACATGACATTTGAGATAAATTGATGACTTCCATCTTTCAAACGAATTAAAATCGTACCTTTTCCTTTGATTTGAACTAAATCTTGAAGAGTCTCCAAGCGTGATGTTGCCACCATTAAATTCCTCAATCTCAGCAAATAATTGCTTTTTCGCGCAAATATGACTACTTGCACCTGAATAAAGGTACTATTTATTTTTCTCAACACTTTCTTCTTCTTTACATGCCATAACTAAAGTGTCATTTTCATCTTCATTTTTCCTCTCCATAAAATTATTTATCTCCTCTAAAATATTTTTGGATTTCCATGAAAATGACCATACTTATGATAAGTATAACACTCAATATTTGATTTGTCATACCTTCCTTGATTTGACCTCCATCATCTACCTCTTCCACGACCTCTTTCTTGGTCGGAGTTTTGACTTCTTTTTTCTTTGGTTGGAGATTGACTACCACCTCTTCCTTCTTTACCACGACCTCTTCCATGCCCACGACCTCTTTGTTGTGAGCCACTCCTTTCATCTTTCTCCTTCAATGAAATTATTGCTTGCAAAGCTTGTTCAACTGACTCTTCTTTTAGTTTCTTTAACTTTTCTTCATGTGCTTGCAAAGGACCCGTGAGTTCTTCTAAGGTAATGGTATCCAAGTCCTTCGACTCTTCAATAACAACAACAATATAATTAAATTTTGAATCTAGGGATCGTAATATTTTTGCAACCACCCTATCATCCTTTAACACTTCACCATATCTGCTCATTTGATTGACAACTGTCAACACCCTTGAGATATAATCTTAAATTGATTCGGATTCCTTCATTAGCAGTGATTAAAATTCTCCTCTTAAGTTCTGGAGACGAACCATTTTCACCTTATCCAAACCTTTAGAGGAAGTTTGAAGAAGCTCCCACGCTTGCTTGGAGGTTGTTGCATTTGTAACTTTCTCGAACATCTTTTCATCCAAACTTTGATGGATGAGTATGAGTGCCTTTTGGTCTTTCTTCTTTGTGCCAGTAGGATCATCTTCTTCACCGACACTACTCTCCACAATTTTCCATATATCATAGGCTCCTAATAAAGCCTTTATTCGAATGCATCAACTTTCATAATTTTCTTTGGTGAGCACCGGAACTTGGAATGGAATTCCATTGGAGTCACTCATTTTCTCTCTAAGTTTTGTTGTCTTTCAAACACAGCAGCTCTGATACCAAATGTTAAAAATTCGGGAGAGCAAGACAACACAAATATTACTCAATACAAGTAGAAGAGAAGTGAATGGAAGATTATTTTCTATTCAACTTTTTTTGCTTACTCCAAAATGGCTAGATTACATGACTATTTATATGTAAATTCATCCATGTATCTAGACTAGCATACATGTACCATATTTAATACTTCACATCCTCCAAGTTCATGAATATACCTAACTAGACTTAATCTAGACTTTTCTACCAATTCATGCATCTCTTAATATATTAATCTACTAATTCATGAACTAAAATAAATATGATGTGAACACACCGAATAATGTGCACAAGTTTATTTTTTCAACACCAACTTCAAAACTTTATCGATGTTGTTTTCCTTTGATGCATCCTTCACACTGGTGATCAGGTGGACTTATTTCTGATAGTCCATTCACCTTTTTTCATTTTACTAACAACTTTAGACCAAAAAAATCTAAGATGTCCATATCTTAAGTTCCAAAGCCACCAGTCATCTTTTATAGATGTCTTCATGCACTTTAGCTGCTACATGGATTCTTTCTTCCTATTTAGGACTTGATCTATACTCATAGCTATAATAATCATATTTATCATAATTATAGAATAACATATGAGATCTATATCCCTGTTGAGATCTATCTCTACATCGTCTTTTGCCTCGAGTTCCTTGTCCATGACTTATGGCATGATAATCTTTACTCGACTGTCCTCTGCCATATGACTGATTTCCTCGTCCGCATTATGCATGACTACCTCTGTTGCCACCTCTATATCCTCCACGATATCCTCCACAGTTGCTTGAACTTTTTCCTGAGTTGTTGCTTGTTCCGCCTTCAATTAAGGATAACTTGCTAGGTAAATCTTGATTCAGACTTTCAGAACCATCACTTTGCTTCATCTTTTGCTCATGGGCTTAAGAGAACCTACAAGATCATTAAAGGGTATCTGTGATAAATCCCTCTATTCTTTGATGGTAGCAACCATGTAATTGGATTTGCATGCTGTCACGTTCCAAAGCTAGGGCCTAGACGTAACACGACGAATGGGAACCCGAAGGGATCCCAAACAAGCCTCTTAGCACATCAACCATACATCTTTGGTCGCGGAAGCAAATTAAACAACAACTAGAGATAAAATAAAAAGGAAAGCGGGACTAAGGAAAATCTTGATATTCATAAAAGCATAAAAGAGTCAAGCTCATAGCATAAGTATATCATAATATCCAACAACACCTCTAACATGGGATGGAGAGGAGGCCAAGACACTTTCCGGATTCACCCTCATAATAACAAGTGTGCAACATAAAGAAGGTCTCAAAATAGCAAGAGTAATATAGGTAGTGTCCTCGGACTTGAGGACTCACCAATGCTTATCTCTGAAGTAGCCAATTAGCCACGTGGAGGATGATCAAAAGGAGCTCTGGTCCCTATATGGTAATATCATGTATGCATAAGGTATGCATTAGTATGTTTGAATGTACTCATTATGCAGATGCAATGCAACAAGCCATATGCCATTATATTCAAAATGCATAATCATAAGTGATGGATATATATAATCTCAATACGGCATGCATGATCAATGTTCATGATAAAACATGCTCGTGAATCATTCATCTTGCACAATATTTATAACATACATAAAGTGACATCAACCGATATAGATCAAGTAGCTAAAACTTGGAATCCAAGGCATGACACCCCCCGGCTAGGTATGGTCTACATGCCAAGGCAAACCAAACATGATAACATGACTAGATGGATCCACTAGTATAGCAAGGATAATAATCATATTCCTATGGTGGCACATAGTTTAGAGACTCAAGACTTTATATGAGGACCCCTTGAGTTGAGCCCCAATCGTAAGCCTCAATCGATCCTAAGTCAAATCCCACAGAATACTTGAAATAATCAGACTTTAATCATAACATGAATAGCTTATAAGAACATGACTTGAGTAGCCAGTAAACATGTTTAACCTCTATTAGTGAGCCTAACTTGAATGAGAGTAGATCATAATCACACATGAACCCTTGCTTTAATATGAATGGATTACAAGAGGTAGTATATTGAAATAGGGCTTAACTTGATACTTATAAAATAATAAATACTTTTCTTGAATACAATAATACTTGAAAGCCCATAATCATCACGAAGTCACTTGATTTGTAAATCATGTAATAGATAATCAATAACATGAGAATTTTTGACTTGACATTTTATCAAACACATGGTGGGTTTATGATACTTGTTCAAAATTATACAATTCAAGCGTGAAATAAGATAAGTAAACTTAATGCAAATCAATCCACCAACATGTAGTAAAACTCTCATGTAAGGCACCTTGAAATCCATCAAAAAAGCTCATAATTGTTTATGATTTCATAGCTCAAAATATGCATAGTCTCAATGAACAAAATCAATTCATGGTATAAGCTTTAAATAGATAGTCATGCTTAATCAATCAATACTTCATAAAACCCCAATATAATTTATATTCATAATCTATGATAAGAGATACCCATAGGTAATACAACTTGAAAATATGCAATTTTCATGAAAAGGAAAAGTTGGGCTCCATGGGTGAAAGGCCCTAATAGATGAAACCCACATACCTTAAACCTTGAATTCTTTGAGGTGAACTTGAAGTAGTCTTAGAGCTTGAAGTGAATCCTTTAGTTCCTAAGTTGAGTTTGAGATCCTTAGATTTGAATAGGAAAATTGATAGAGTCATAGAGGGGTTTGAGAGAGGGTTTTCTGAGTTAGAGAGTTGAAAAATAGCTAAGTATAGATGATTTCACGTTTTAGTGGGTATGGGGCTATGACTCCAATGTCCTTTGGCGCATAAGAAAAAATAAAGAAAATATTGTGCTGGTCCGTGTTCAGTCCGCGACGTGGACCAAAAACAAAAGAGAAATTACACTGCTCCGCTCTTAGGCCACGTCGAGCCTAGGGCGTGGATGCTCTCTGGAAATCGAAAATTAGCAAAAATTATTTTTCCCTAGGGTCTTCTAAAATCCGAGTTATACCCATTTCTCACTCAATTTTGTCCCCTGATAGAGAATATGAAGTTGAAATTTTGAGATTACGCACGAATTTTAAGATACATAGAAATTACGATTACGGGCATTCCGAAGCACATTTTGGGGGTATTTCACATGCCAAGTGATCGCAAATCCTTTTCATTACTTTCATATCATCAAGATTTTATCCATTCCTTTTCATCTTGTTAGCCACTTATTTTACTCGAGTGGCATAATCATCTATTCTTTCTGACATTTTCATTTTCAACGTCTCAACTTAAGCTCTAAAGGTTTGCAAATGTACATTTTTCATCTTTTTCACTCCTTGAAGAGATTTTTACAAAATCTTTCATGCCTCTTTTGATGTCTTTGCTCTAGAGAGTTTTTCAAAAGTTGATTAACTAATACTTTAATGAATTTGCTCTCTTTCTTGATTTTTTCTTACCACTCATTTTTCTTTATTTGATAGTCACTTCAGTTGCTACATGTGTTGGTACATCATAACCTTTTTCAACCAATCCCAACAATCAATTGCACCAAGTAGGACTTTCATCTGGATACCCAGTTGATATAATTTGATTTTGTTAATATTGGAACTTGAAACTGGAATATATATGACATTGTGGCGTGTATAGAATTTTTGCTCTAATACCATTTGTTGCAAGCGTAGTGGACCAAAGTAGTAATTTTGTTATGCAAGGAGCAAAATATTACAACATATAAAATAACAACACACTATTTTATCTCTCAAAGTACTAGTGCACTTTCTATTTTTTTCACTTTCTTGGTAGCAGTTATACAAGACAAGAGCTTTGCTTTGCTCTATAATTCTCTTTTTTCAGGACTCTCATGTGGCTCTTAAGCATAGATGGATGCCTTAATTACATGCAACACAAATTGTCATATGCATAGCTAGATGCTTGCTCATTTCTAGACTTCGAATTGAATTTTACTTTTTCACTTTATACTTCAAATTAAGTTCTGCTTCTTCACTTTTAAACTTCAAAT
This sequence comes from Solanum clarkiae, assembly GCA_011800125.2. Classification (NCBI taxonomy): domain Eukaryota; kingdom Viridiplantae; phylum Streptophyta; class Magnoliopsida; order Solanales; family Solanaceae; genus Solanum; species Solanum clarkiae. Next base: position 23,409 of record JAABOM020082626.1, on the reverse strand, counting down.
TGAATTCTGCTTGTTCACTTTAACCGTCATTGTTGACTTTTTAAAATTTGGATTGAATTTTAACAATGCTTGCCGCTAAAGCTAATTGGGTTAAACTGTATGAGCCACTTTAACGACTTCATTCATGTTTATATAACTACTTCCTCCATCATGTGACACACGACTAATTATGGAATTTCTTTTGCTTCTTAGTCAAAATAAATAAGGTCTGATCTGTTACAAAAATCCACATGCCAAAAAGTTGGTTACATTTATATATATATAATTTTAATAGTATTAGATGATTATGATTTACATTGATTAATTTGTAATTTTAACTTCTAATTTTGTGATTTTAATGGTAAAATTGGGAATTTCTTGGACTTCGATTTTCAAACATTAATTATTGATTTCTCCCTCATATTAGCTCCATTGTTGACACCATTTTCACCATTTAACTCCTTGTTAGCTTGGGAATATTTTCGTCCTTTAATTTTCAAATTCCGACAATATTTTTTGTCATGAGATTTTAGACCATTTTGCCCTTTTTCATCCGAATTAATGAATTTTAGTATCATTAGATTCATTATGTGATTGTAATGTCATATTTGAATAGACTGTGGTCATTTAATTTGGAGTACCATAGAAGCGGGAAAATGGTGATTGCGACTTGATTCAAGACTTTATTTGAGGCAAGTGGACTTCTAACATTTTAATAACTATGAATGAACCTTGCATGCTCCTATGTGTATGGAATGGAGTATTTTAGGGGTAGAATTGTATCATCATAGGTTCGACCATGATACTTCAGAGTGAATGATTATTCTTGTGGTGATCTATTGACTTATAAATTAATTGTGGATTCGTACCCTACATGATCTTGTGAATCGTTTGACATTGATAGCGAGATGGTGCTTATATTGTGATATGATTGACATATTGATATTGTGGTGGTAATGAGTCACTTGATATTTATTCAATTTCTATTGTTGATATACATGATACGTATGAACATTTTGCGTACTCTATTTCATTGAACATGATTAATGTGTTATTACTTGCTTGATCACCCATTAATGATAAAAAGCAGAAGTAAAATAGTTCCGATAGTGAAAAGAAAAGAAAGAAAAAAAATGAAAAGTCGAAGGGAAATGGTTCCAGCTAGATATAAAAGTTATTGTCAAAAAAATGATTCAGGAAGATGTATGGTCCATGTGTGGCCCCTATGGATTCTGACTGAAGTGATCATATGTCAGTGGATGTGTATCGTCGGACAAATATGCATCATGATTATTTAACATTGTATAGCATCATTCATATTTCATGACATACACTCCATCTCATACTTTATTCGATTGAAGTAGAGCAATATTATAAAAGCCATGATGCAATTTGAGTAATCAAACTCAAACTTAGGATTATGCACAAATGATTTTCAACGGTTTGGTCAGTCTGGGAGGACATACTCTTCGTAGCCAGTGATCGTCACTCTTAATAATTTACCTTCAAAAATGTGTATGAAAGGGGAATATATGTTTTTAACTATTATTGTTCCAAGAACAAAAAATCTTAAATAATAAATTGATGTTTATTTGCAACCACTAATAAAAGAATTGACTTTATTATGGGAGATACGTGTAGAAGCATTTGACAGATAAAAAAACAGAACTTTCAATTAAGGGCAGCTTTGATGTGGATAATCAATGACTTTTCAGCATATTATATGTTATCAGAATGGAGTACTACAGGCAAGTTAGCATGTACTTATTATATGGATGAAGCACAATCCTTTAGATTACAATATGAAAAGAAAATATCTTGGTTTGATAGTCATAGAATGTTCCTTGACCAGTATCATTCATTTAGGAAAGATCGTAAACTTTCTTAAAGTTCAAATTCTCAAAAGACCTTCACTACCCGTCAGAATTGGAGAGGAGATTTTGACTCAAATTTGTAAATTGGGAGTAATAAAAGTAATCGAGTTAGATGTTGAAGAAGTTAATAGGAGAATATGTAAGTCTTATGAGTGGAAAAAGCGAAGCATCTTTTGAAATTTTTGCTATTGGAGTTCTAACATGATTCGACATAATCTTGATGTTATGCATATTGAAAAGATTGACTTTGATAATATATTTAACACAATACTTAATATTGATGAGAAAACTAAAGACAATCCACAATCATGTCAAGATATGATTAGCTACTGCAATCGATCTGAGTTGCAAAAGATGCTAGAGGAAAATATCCTAAAGCTGTATATACGAATGATAAGGAAACAAGATCTACCTTGTTTAATTGGGTGAAAAGTTTGAAGTATTTCGATGTCTATGTTTTAAATTTGGGTCGATATTCAGACACTAATGCAAAAAGGTTATATGACAGGAAAAGATATAATTGCCATATGTTCATGCAACAACTAATGCCTATTGCCTTTTATGAGCTACTTCCTAACAATGTGTGACAAACACTTATAGAATTGAGCTTATTTTTTAAGGATCTTACTTCTACTATTCTATGAGTTGATGAAATAAAGAGATTAGAGGTAGACATTCCATAAATCTTGTGTAAGTTAGAGAGTATATTTCCTCCAGGATTCTTTGACTCAATGGAACATTTGTCTATTCACTTGCCATATGAAGCAAGAATTGCTGGATCAGTACAATAATATCGATAGATGTATCCTTTTAAAAGGTAAATATGAAAATCATATCCAAATTATAACATATGTTCTACATAAACTTTTTTAATATAATGATCTACCCATTTATCTATTTAGGTATCTTGAAACTTTCAAAAGAATGATCGGGAATAAAGCAAGTATTGAGGGTTCTATTTGTGAAGTATACTTAATGGCAGAGTCAACACAACTATTTTCTCATTATTTTGAACCACATATCATGACATGTAATTATAATGTAGATCATAATGATGATGGTGGTATTGTGAAAGAACTTGAAAAAAAATTATCAATATTCACCCATCCAGGTCGAGTATGGGGAGAAGTAAAAAAAAAATTTATCCTTTGAAGAAATCAAGGTTGTCCAAACTTACGTTTTACTGAATTGTAAAGAGGTTGAGCAATTTGTGAAGTAAGATTTGAAAGTTATATTTTCTTAATATTATAAGATATGCACATATTTATGACTTCTTATTTAATTTATTATGTTACAATGAAGTACGTACATACAATGGTTTGCAAGAAGAATTTTCAAACCTATCTCAAGATCAAATAGATGAGAGCCATGAAATGAATTTCTTGATATGGTTCAAGAAATATGTAAGTCTCTAACAATCATTATTTTTTAAATAGTGATGTACTTTAATTGGTATTTGAAATATAATCAAATCTTACAAATATTTTAAACAGGTCCAATGTAACTACATTGAGAATGAATTCTTACTTAGTCTTGGTCAATAGACCATTAATAGACGTTACGTGTTATTCAATGTATTATGTTAATGGATACAAATTTCACATAGAACATCATGGTAGCGCAAGATTAGCAATAAATAGTGGAGTTTGTATTGTGGACCCAAATTTTTTGGTGACTACTATGGACAGATAAAAGAGATTATACAAATAGAATATCATGAAGAGACTTTAAAGAAAATTGTATTATTCAACTATGAATGGTTTGACACTCTGTGAATGTTGGTGTTAAGAAGTATAATCAATACAAATTGATTGATGTTGGCCATCATTGTTGATATAGAAAATATAAACCTTTTATTCTTGCGATGCAAGTAAATCAAGTATGTTATGTGCCTTATCCTAGCAAGTAAAAGGACAAGGATGATTAGTTAGCCGTATTGAAGGTCAAACCTTAAAATATTATTGAATTACCTGATGAGGAAGTGGGTATAAGTTTGGAGATGAGTGTGTTATTTCAAGTTGAAGAAATTGAAGTCCATGAGATAGACATAAATGCTTCCATTGATGAAGATATACCCTTGATCCAAATGGAGATCTGATTGAAATAGATAAACTAACTGATGATGAATTATTAGTAGAGCAGCAGGAAATTCAAAAATAATCTATCGAAGAAGAGTATGAAACTGAAGAAGAGTACGGAACGAGGAGGATGAAGAAACTGAAGAAGAGTATGAAACTAACGATGAGGAAGAGTTCGAAGAAAAAATAGATAGTGACTAGTGCTTAGTGAATAATGTTATTATGTTTTTATTGTAAGTTATTTGCAGTAATCATTGTCATAATGTTATCATTTTTGTAGTTTTTGCTGCACTAGTGCTCTTCTTGGGAAGTATATTACTAATATATTTTGAATTAATAGAAATATATTACTATTAAGGAAAGGTTGCTCGCGTTGAAAATGCATTAGTTGGAGAGAAAGAGAGGTTACTAGACCAAAATGACAATATGCGTACTACTGATGCTGCTTCAAAGTGATTTATCAATATCTGTTTCAACTATATACCAATACAAAATCTGCTCCCTCCCTCTAATAGAGTCATTTTCCTCATGTTCTCTTACTATAATCTATAAATAAAAATAAATTTTGTAGTGCTTTTAGCCCAAGAAATAGTCTTTTTGACTTCTTGGAGGAGGTTGGAGTGAGTCACTAATATTTAAATTTGGTTTCATAGAACAGAATAGGCATTTTCTGATATTGATTTTAGGATTATTTTTTGTTCCTTTATGTGGTATAAGATGACATGATTTGAGGATTGTTTTCTGTTCCTTTGTGTGGTATAAGAAGACATATGTTCACTACTGAAAGTTCAAATGAAAACCTACTTATCCAATTGTAACTAATCCTTGCTTGTACACACTTGTCCGTTCTTTTCTTAGAGTCATTTTTTCATTCATGTGGGGGATTGTTGAATTTAAAAGGTGTGAATGACAAATAAAGAGATAACTTTTCTGAAAAGATTGTGACCTTGCCAAGTGATTGTGACCTTTCCAAGAAGGCACAATAAACACCTTTTGTTCTCTATATATAGAAAATTTTCCTATCATTTCAAAATGAATCCCTACAAATATGTTTCCTTTATTTAGAATGTGACATAACTTTCAATAGTCTCTTCTTTTGGATTGGCTATTCTTACACTGTCATGTTCCTTTATCATACAATATAGTTGAAGAATATCTATCAATAGTTGAATGAGGGAGGCAATTTTTACTGGCAAACTAATTTGGTCATGAGATAATATTATTGCCCATTGATTATTCACTAAAAAGTCAAATTTATTTGATGTTTATGAAAAGTTGAGATGTGAATCAACTTTGAAGATCCCAACTAACTTGATAATGATGAAAAGTTACTTGAAAAACAATTCATATCCTTGTAATTTTCTAATTCTATTTTGGAAACTAAAACTTATGTAGTTTTCTACTCCATGTGAAGCTTGATTGTGTTTGATTTTTAGAGACTAAAATCTTTTGATTTTCTACTCTTTTGGTTTGAAAAACATATAAAAGAACTTCAATAGATAAATTAGACTGTGCATTTAGTTTGAAGAATAAAAAAACTTCACCAACTTATTAAACTCTTTGTTTGAATAAATATTCTAACTTGAAGAGTATAAAACTTCATTATTAACTAGAAACAAGTGGTATAATGATACAGTCCTAGTGTTAGTATTTTAAATACTAAATGATTTGTCTGATTGTGATAGAAAGGGAAAAGACTAATGACATAAAATTAATAGTCTTGTTCCTGCAATGGATATCTCTATGAATTAAACTTTGACATTTTATAAAGGGTGTCAAAGAAAATTGAAGCTCTACTTCTTTTATAGAGTATTATTTTCAAAAGAGATATTATTTAGTCAATCTGTACTTGGATCGTACACATTTGAAACATGAGAAACAAATACTTAAAAAATAATTTGAGATCATACTTAAAATGTGGGAAATTCTTTGCTTGTGATGAAAACAAAATTAGACTTAATGTCTAATATAAATGTGGAAGTACAAAATATGAATTTTCATTCTTGTATGATGTTAGATTCCCATAAAAGCTTTTTGGAGTATATGTGATGTTGTGGTCATTTGCATTTTTCTGTTATTAGTATGTGATATGATAATTGATATGACTAGTATGAAATCAACAAGGTATTGACTTTAAACAATGTTTTGTTTGATATAATTTGTAATTAGTAAGAACAATTTTTTGAAGAAAAAAGGTTAGCTCATGGAGGATCTTTTCGAACTCAATTTTTTTTATATATTGTTCTTACTTACTTGAGTCAAACTTGTTATGACATGAACATTTGGGACATGTCAACTACAAACCTTGTGAAACTTGAGTAACTTAGAAGTTTTGCCTAACTTTAAGTGCAATAAATTAAAATGTCAAATTTGTGTTGTATCTAAGTATGCTAAGCATCCTCATAAATCTGTTAAAAGGAATTTCACTTCCTTAGGAATGATTCACACTGATATTTGTGACATTAAGTTAACACCAATTTCTGGTGGAAAAAAGTATTTTATAACTTTTATTGATGATTATACTGGATACTACTATGTTTATTTACTTAGTAGTAAAGGTGAGACAATTGATGCATTTACACTATATAAAATTGAAGTTGCAACACAACTAAACAAAAAGATCAAAATGATAAGGAGTGATAGCGGTGGTGAATATGAATCTTCTTTTGAGGAAATATGTTTGAAATATGGCATCATTCATCAAACAACAACCCCTTACTTACCACAATCCAATGAAATCATGGAAAGAAAAAATAAAATATTTAAGGAGATAATGAATGTCATATTGATTAGTTCTGGTTTAACCCAAAACTTGTGGGGAGAAGCTATCCTTACGGCCAATCATATAGTTAATCGAGTTTTCCATAGTAAAACACAATCTCTTTCATATGGAAAGTGAAAAGGAAGAAAGATTCAATCTTGAATACTTGAAAGTGTGGGATTTTTGACTAAGATCCAAATTTCTAAACCTTAAAGGACAAAAATAGGACCAAAGATGATTAATTGTGTATTCATAGGATATGCCTTGAACGGTAAAGCATATCAATTTCTAGTACATAGATAAGAAAATCATGACATTTATGTTAATATGGTGATTGAATCAGATAATATTGAATTCTTTAAAATAATATATCCGTATAAGAAAGAGCGTAATAATCTAATGAAGGAACTAAATGGCCTCGAGAAGAAAAAAAGAATAGTGATCATAATGAGGAAAATTCAAAGCGGAGCAAACGTCAAAGGATCTCTACTTCCTTTGGACCTAATTTTGTAATATTTTTTTAGAAAATGAGCCTTGAACCTTCAAAGAAGCTATGATCTCTTCAGAAGCACAATATTGAAAAACGGTAGTCAATAATAAGATCGAATCCATAATGAATAATCATACATGGAAATTGGTTGATCTTCCTCCTGGAAATAAACCCCTAGGGTCTAAATGGATTTTCAAAAAGAAAATGAAAGCTGATGGCACTATTGACAAATATAAAGCGAGGCTCGTTGTTAAAGGATTTAGACAACGTGAAGGTCTTGACTACTTTGATACGTACTCATCAGTAACTAGAATCACATCAATTCGAACATTGATAGCGTTAGCCGCGATGTACGGTCTAGAAATTCATCAAATGAATGTCAAAATAGTCTTCTTAAATGGAGACTTACAGAAAGAAATCTATATAGAAGAACCAGAAGGGTTCATAGTTCCTGGAAATAAAAAGAAGGTGTGCACACTTGTTAAGTCATTGTATGGACTAAAATAAGCACTTAAACAATGGTATGTAAAATTTGACTATACAATATTGTCAAATGGTTTTAAAATTAATGAGTGTGGAAAATGTGTTCACATTAAGAGACCTCTAAATAATTTTGTCATTATTTTCTTAAATGTGGATACTATATTAATAATAAGTAATGACATTGCTAAGTTAAAAACTATTAAGCATATGCTTTCTAGTAAGTTTGATATGAAAGACCTAGGAGTTGTTGACTTGATATTAGGCATTAAAATTTACAAAATTCCTTAAGGTCTAACATTGTCTCAATCTCATTATATCCGAATAGTACTAGAAAAATTCAAGTACTTAAACTACAAAAGTGCAAAAATTCTAATTGATATGAACTTTGATCTTGCTAAGAATAAAGGTAAAAGTCAATTTCAATTAAATTATGTCAGAGTGTTGGGAAGTTTGATATACATCAAGAACTGTACGCGACCAGACATAGCTTATGCTCTGAGTAAATTGAGTTGGTACATGAGTAATTCCAACCAAACTCATTGGATGGCAATGAAACGAGTTTTGGGATATCTAGAACATACCCAAACCTTTGCTTTGCATTATAACAAAGTATTGAAGGATATAGTGATGCAAACTAGAATATTGGATCAACTGAAACTAAATCCACAAGGGGATATGTCTTTATTATTGGTGGAGGAGAAATATCATGGAAATCATCCAAACAAACATGTATAGCTCGATCTACATGGGAGGCTGAGTTCATAGACTTAGATAAGGCTGATGAAGAAGTTGAATGGCTTCAAAATTTCTTAGAAGACATTCCAATTTTACCCCAAATCAATAACTCTTATATGCATACATTATGATACTCAAGTGACAATAGGAAGAGCTGGGAGGGTTATGAATAACAGTAAGTCTCATCAGATATGCCGAAGACATAATACCAATAGACAACTACTCTCTAGTGGGATTATCACAATTGACTATGTAAAGTCAAAGGATAATGTATTGGATCCATTTACAAAAGGCCAAACTAGAGAAGAGATCATCAAAGAGAATGAAACTATGGGCGAGGACAAATCATTATGGCGGTAAATTTACCTAGAAGACTGGAGATCTCAAGATCTAGGTTCAAGGAGATCAAACAAAGTCATTGATGATGATTCAACATTGTCAAAATTTTTATAATATCCATTCTAATGATGAGACAATGTTCAGAAACAAGGATAAGATATTATGGCCTTTTAATGGTTTCTAAGTTTGATATAGGGTATATCAAATAGTGCTTCTATAGAATAACACATTTAGAAATCACCTATGAAAGTGTGAAGTATAATCTTCTTCAAGGAGAATCCAGTTAGGCTAGTTCTCTATGCACTTATGAACCAAGAAGTGTTCATGGAAAAAATGAACAAAAAAATAAGAACCGTAGATAGTAAAGGGTTGATTATGTAGCATATGTGTCTAGGTATACATCAAAGATCGACATTTCAAAGATATCAAATCTACCAATTGATCGAGTATATCCAACATATGATTACTACTGAAAGTTAAAAGGAGAACCTACTTATCTAGATGCAACTAATCCTTGCTTGTAAAGTACACACTTGTCCGTTCTTTTCTTAGAGTCATTTTCCATTCATGTGAGGGATTGTTGAATTTAAAAGGTTTGAATGACAAATGAAGAGTTATAACTTTTCTGAAAAGGTTGTGACCTTCCCAAGTGGTTGTGACCTTTCTAATAAGGCACAATAAGCACCTTTTGTTCTCTATATATAGAGAATTTTCCTATCATTTCAAAATGAGTTTTTTTTTTGACTTCTTCTTCGTCTACACAAACAAACTCTAGTGTGCTTTGCTGCTATTGAGTGGTTCACTCATACCGTGGTTTTAGGTATCGATACACAAGTGAGTAAAATCGTTCTATCCTAGGAGGATATATTCCATTAACCTTGGATACTTCAGGGGAATAATTTCCTTAAGAACACACTATGTATTCATTGGGCTCGATTTTCTTCTTGTCAATTTTATTTTTTGATTTTTTTTACAAATTTTGTTTTCATTACTACTTTTAGTTTTTGGTTTTGAAAACTTGATTAGAATCTTTGTGGTTATTGTTTTCACAAAGTTTTGTTCTACAAACGTTTTGTTTTATAAAATATTTTTTTCTACAAAAGCTTTGTTTACTGCAAAAGTATTTTTTTGTTCAACAAAAAATTTTGTTCTAAATATTTTAGTAATACATTTGAACAACAGAAACAAATGATTATTTGCTCAGCTCAATCTCTCTATAAAATCTTTCACGCTAGGTTGTTTTTGTTTTTGGATACCTCTTTTTAAAATAAAGATTTATCATAATAATCTTTATGTGTTGGGTTATGTCTTATGGCTAAGATCCACTTAAACATTTAAAGAAATGAATTAGGCCATCGAATTTAATACTAATTGAGTGTTTTATTTTGAGGGTGAGAATGATCCTGTTGGGTTTGCTATGTTGGAATCAGATATAGGCATTTTCATTTGATACTTGTGAACTCATTTGATGAAATTCAGCACCTGTTATAGAGCTCCTAGAGCCAAATCGACTGTTAAACCTTAAAATATCTAGTTGTTGCTCTTGATGTTGCTCATAATTCTTAAACATATCCTGTGGCTCCTTTTGTTCCATTGCTGCTATATATTATTGACCTTCAATTGACTGCTGTTGTGGATCACGAATCATTAATTGATCACCATGTAGAACTCCTGTTGCTATTTCTGATATTGGGTTCATACTGAAAGACATCATGGAACTAGAAGAAGAGCATTCATATGAGGTTAATACTAATTTGCTAAACTAGAAGATTATAAGAAGACTCTTGATAAGTAATGTAAGTATGACTGCTTCTGGTTGAATGTTCACTCTTATTTAGCTAATTATTTAACTTTTTTTAGAAAAATTATGAGGAAACATTACAAACTCAAACACAAAATCAGTCTGATATTGATCAGTTTAAAGCTTATTATAAAGCTGCGGGAGGAGAAAATAAGAAGAGAATATATTATCTTGGATTTCAGGAAAAATTATACTATGAATCAAAACTTAAGATCTCTTCTTCATTTGATGTGTTAGCTTCAACAGTACCTTCAAATGCTCAATCAAAAATGATAGAAAATATGAATGAGTTACTGACTCAATTGGTTCCTGCATTGACAGAACATATGCTTCCTGAATTGATAGAAAAGATGCTTTCCGGATTAGTAAAGCGGGTGAGTGAGTTAATTTCTTTAGCCTCGCATCAACCAACAGTTCTTGTTGCTCCTGTTGCTGCTAACATTGATGTGATTCATACATCAAATTCTGATAGTGATTATGACTCTCCAACCTCACGTTAGTTTAGACTATTTTGTTTAGACTTTATTATCATGTATTTGGATGTTTTGTACTTAAAGGTACAACTATATGTCGTCTATTTTGAATCTCTATGAAACATTTAGTATGAATATTAGTTATTTTCAATGAATTGTGTTTTGAATTTGCAGCTACTGTCCTCTCTTTTGCATCCAATTGAGCAAGGCTACTTTTAGACAAATGCCTAAAAAAAATGGGTGACATATAACTTTCATAGCAAAAACAAATATGAAAACTAAATCTCACGATGAATTTGCTGCAAAATATTTTTCTCACTTTTAGCAATGGACTACCGACAGATGATTCGTCGCTAATAAGAACCAACGATGAAATTAATAATGAATTATAGTGACAAAAATGTTAAATTGGCGACAGTTTTTGTTGCCGCTAAAAGCTACAAGGGATATATTACGTTGTTATTTTATTGCTATTACTACGTCGGATGTAATTTTTTCATCGCTAAGTTCTTAGCTATGAGCATTTTCGCAACATACTATTATCCATTGCCATTCTGTTGCTAGATTAGTTTAGCTACGAAAAAATGCTATTTAGCGACAGAATTTGTCCATCGCGAAACACAGTTTTTTGTAGTGACCTAGAAAAGATAGATTGTCCTTCTAAAGTAACCTGAAGTATTTTTCTCTCGTCTTCTTCTTCAAATCTATCTAACAATACTTTATAGTTCATCAATTCTTCTTGGATTTATTGGATCTTGTTGAAGTTATTGACACTATTATATGATTCTGCTTTGCTAACCTCATCGGTAGATGCCGTGAAACAAATTCCTCAATCATCTAACTATCCCAACTATTTTTTATTTCATGCTTCTTTTTGTTATTGTGTTGCTTCCTAGGAGAAATAAGCATTGCCAGTTCTAGATATTCGATATATTAGTGTCTCACTCTCATCATCAACAAAGTTCATGAAAATGTTTTGGTGTACGAGTTAATTTTCTTATTCTATGGAAAATAATATCAATTCTAAATAAAGGAGAAAATTAGTAAGCATTTTATCTAAAATATAACCTTTACTATCCACCTCACAAGCACATAGTTTGTTCAAAATACTAAGTCGTTATAACAGTACTAAACATTTTCCCAAAAAGAATAAGAGACATGAACAAACAAACATTTGCCATTTAAAAAAAGAGAGATTAACTAACTATAAGAATGGCCTAGTTTGATTTGCCACGGAGTTTAATAAATTAAAAAGGACATTTTAAACTTGTGATTCTAAATTAAAGTTATGCCAAATTTATCGAAATGCCTTTTAATTTCATGGCTTAATCATGCAACGTGAAAAGTTGAAATTAAATTATTGCAAACCAAGAAACGTGGTCATTCTTTATGAAATGGAACTAAAAAATAGGTCTTTTTAAATCGGATGGAGTAATAAATTGTTTGTAAGATGTTTTATTTTTTAACAGTTAACAATAAGTTGTTAAAGTATTAGATAATTTGGAGAATTCGATTTCATGTTTCTAACGTTTACATCCACACTTCGCCATTTTGCAGATTTCATGTAAAAAAATAAAAATAAATTTTATTTTGCCACTTTTCCACTTACACATTGTTGAACCCATAGAAAAATAGATTACTGAAGATCAATACTCTCATCACACTAGCTTATTTATAACATTTTATTTTTTTCCTTCATAGCTAGAAACTCCATTTTGTCTTTTATCCCATTCATTCAATTTCTTACTCAATATAGACCCATTTCAGAATACCTGAATGCACATCAAGTAACAAGTTTGATATAATAATATTAAATAGAATTTAAATAGAAGCATCAAAAGGAAGTATATGGAAAAAGCAAAATACATACACACTAAGATAGAACTGCAATCCAATGTTCTAGAAAGTTGCAACCAAAAGGTAAAAAGCTATTCATTTCGTTCCTCCAAGGAATTGCAGGTAAGATCTTAAGGGGTAGCTTCATTGTCCTGAGATGGAAGTTTCTGCTGCACCTTGGAAGTTCTAACCCTCCTCTTTACCTTGCAAATCAAGAAATATAATTTATTACGAAAATTAGTAAAATCGACATATCATAAACTTGATCAACTTAGAAAGACTAATAAGTCCACATGTAATGTATGTTAATTCCAAGTGTCAATTAGACATCTTGGTATTGTATTCATTCAAGTCAATCTATAAAAGGTGTCGATTTCAACTAATGCACTTGTTTTCTTTTTCTAGGCGACAAAACAGGTCAATCCTGAAATTCAGCATCTTTAAATAACCAGCTAGAATAAATGGGAAGTCAGTATTTAGAAATCTCCCAGTTTGACTAAGTGTAGTACTTGAAGAATGTTATTTGCATTACCAACCCTAAAAAAGTAATGTGCTTCTCAATGATTTCTTTTTGTTCAGCGTCAAAAGAGGACCATTTTTCTTCTGATGCAGCAGTATCACCAGTTCCTACATCTACATATGGAATAGGTATTAAGATCATTCAAATGCCAATTAATACAATTGAGAAAACTCTCATATGTTTAACCAACCTTGACATAAAAGAATGAATTTGTCACTATAGCATTTTATTGTCCAATAGACTTTACAATCAGCGCCTGAAAAGAAAGGAACCATCCTAACAACTTCAGATCTTTGATTATCTATAGAAATAAAATCATGTCAGAACCCAAATATATGAAAAGGATCAATGTAATCATTGGTGTTACAATAGACCAACCATTATGAACAAACAAGTATATCTCATGCAGAAATCTAACTTAAGAATGAAGTGAAAGCCTGGGCGAGGAAATGGCAATCTATGTTACTGTAATTTTCTTACATTTCCTTTTACCTGATAGAGCTTGGTGTGCTGATCTTCTATTTATAAGCTCTGATTTGCAAGGAGCACATGTTTGATGATTGTGAGCAAGGTAGGATTTTTCATACTGGTGAACGATTGACTACATACTCACTGTATCATCAAGGTAATTGCATAGCACCAACATGAACAACTAAAAATTTTGTAAGTATCTCATTCCGTGTTGGGCTTACTTTAGCATGATTAATTGGATATGCGCATATATGTAAGCGATACGAAAATATGGACACATAAATTAACCTAAAACATGCAGGTAGAACTAAGCACATACATTTGGAGTAAATGTTCATTGACCCCACTGTAGAAGCATGAGCTTCCGGTGCTTCATGTTTAATTTGAGAAACGATTGCTTCATCTTCCGAAATTGAGAATGGAGCACTATTCATTGCTATAATGACTTGAGAATTCTCATTCTGCATTTTCTGCTTCAGGCGCTTCTCCTGCACAAGTAATAACATCTCACATATTAGCTTTTATAACTTAAAGTACAGTGAGGTTTAAGGTTTATTATTACTATCTTCCAGGCCTCATCTTTTGCAGTAGTAAGTTTTTCTTTTGCTTCCTTTGCCTTTGCAACAAAGTTTGAGTTTTGATCATCAATCTAATCTCTTATCTTTCTGGAAAAAAATATATAAATTCACTTTTACAAAAAAACAAAGAAAAAAATAGAAAATGTAATGAGGAAAGAGGAAAAGCTAGGAAAATTCTTACACAGTTCCAAGAACTTCGTCGCAGATAAAATTTAATATCTTCAGCTTTTGAAGGGGATTCAAGTTCTCAAATTCTTCAATATCATTACCTAAAGAATCAAATCCCATGGTTCTTGAAACACCGGGGGATTTTAATATCAACATTTTGATATCAGCATACCATAAGTTTTTCCCTTCTGTCAAGTTTTCTGCTGAAGATCTGAAAAATAAATTCATAATAAATGTTAGAAGATGCAAGAGATGTTCTCCTCAAGCAATCTGAAGATAAAGATATACTCTTCTGTTAGGACCAGTGCAGGTATGATGATACTATTTTGATGGTGAAAAACACAAGACAGAAACAGGTTGGAAGAACCACGTTCGTTGTATGTGCACAAGTGAAGCTAGGCAGAATCCAAGTTGAAGCTGAAATGTTATTTATGGAAACAAATAAATACGGATTCAGAGAAAGAAGCAACATTAGAAAAGGACTCCTTTATGGAAAAGAATGATGTGTCCATCTCAAGAAAGGAGTCCTACATGGAAAGTCTTTAGGGTGCAATATAAATACATTCATCAACCCTAAAAGACATAACTTTTGCAATATGATTTCAGAGATTACTTTCAAGCAAGAGCAACGACACTTAGCGAGAGCAATCAAGCAAGATCTAGAATTAGGTTTTCTTGATTGTTCAAGTTTGTTTGACAATCTTCTTGGAATCTTTGTTTAGTGACAAATTTCGTAAGAAGTTGTTTTTGGTTTTTGTGAGTTGTGTTGAGAGTGAGTTTGGCTCTCAAGAGTTGAGGTTGTTGCAAGTGGTATAAACTGAACATTACTCGTTTTGAAGTTAGTGAAGTTGTTGAAATCTTATGAGTGTAGGTAGTGGTTGTTTCTCCCTTGAGCAAGGAGTTTTTCCATTATAATTGTTTGCTTCTCTTTACTACTTTAGCAAACTCTTACGTATTGTTTGGTGAACCAGGTTCATCGGAAGGTTAGGGTCATCAACTCTTTCAATTGGTATCAGAGCAGGACTTTTCATACAAGGTTAACTACGTCGAAAAAATAATGGCAGCCCGACCTACGGCATAAGAAGGAGCTTCTCAATCCAGACCACCATTGTTCGATAGACAATACTATAGCTGGTGGAAAACTAGAATGATGAATCATATTGAAGGTGAACATCCTGATCTTTGGAACATGGTGCTCATGGACTGACTATTCTAATGAAGAATGCCTCTATTAAGGGTGCTTCCAGGGTGCCTAAGGAATGCAGTGAATGAAATGACGCCAACAAGATTGCCATTCAGAACAATGCCAAGGCCATAAAGATCTTGCTGCAGTATCGGTCCCAACGAATATAACAGGATTTTGTCATGCCAAGATGCCAAGCAGATCTGGGATACTCTGGAAATCGCTCATGAAGGCACGTCTCAAGTGAAGAAGGCTAAGATTGACAATCTCAATTGACAGTATGAGTTGTTTAGAATGCATGAAGGTGAAACTATACATGCGATGGAAACCAGGTTCTATGTTATCGTCAATGAGATCTACTCCTTGGGTGAAGTCATTCCCACTGAGAAGGCCATCCGAAAGCTGCTGAGTATGTTTTGTGAATCCTGGTAAAGCAAAGTTGAAGCTATCATCGAATTTAAGAACCTGGACAACATGTTAATGGATCAGCTATTGGGAACTCTGGTTACGTACGAGTTCAAGAAGAATCAGGAGAAAGAACTTAATAACAAGAGGAAGGACAAGAACCTGAGTTTGAAAGCTACGGAAAAGGAGAACTATGAAGAAGAAAATATAGCCTTAATTACTAAGAAGTTCCAGCAGGTGCTAAGAAGAGGAAACATTGGAAAAAGAAGGACCACTCAACGTACTACTGAAAAAGATCTGAGGGAACAATTATGCCACAAGTGCGTTAGCCCCGACCACTTCATCAAGTTCTGTCTACTATGGGCACTTGAGTACAAGAAGAATGACCCAGAGAAGCCTAAAGAAACCAAGGCTGAACCACCCTATGTTCGCAAAGATAGAAGAATGACCAGTCAGGAAGTAGATCTTTCAGTGCAAAGAGCATTGGCAGTACTAGTAGGGAATCCAGGTGAAGAATCAGATGGCGAGACCCCGGAGAATCAATCGGTAAGACCCCGGAGAATCAATCTTTTGTGGCAGTTAAGGAACTAGAAAAATATGACTTTTTTGCTTTTGTTTCCATGGAGGAGTCTGATGAAGAAGGAGACAAGGAGCAGAAAATTGAGGCTGCTGATCCCAAAACTGACAAAATTGAAGTTGGGCAGGAGAACTTGGCGCTGATGGCAGGAGCAGGTTCTCATGATCCGGATGATGCTTTGTTGGATACTAATGTGAATATTGAACAAGCTAAAGCTAATATTCATACTTATTCCAAGAAAAAACTTGAGTCTCTGTCACCGATCTTGATTGAAGCCTATTTGACCATTTGTGACTCTAAGGACCTTTTTTTGGAAGACTATGCCCTGTTGAGGACTGAGAATGTTGAACTCGAGAATGTTAATAAAAAACTACAGTCGGAGATTGACGGCCTTAAGTCTTCTAGGAACGAGAAAAATGTTATGAGTGTGACCCAATCTGATCTAGAAGAAAAGGTTAAAAAGTTAGGAGAAGAGCTAGGAAACATGAGTCATAAGAATGAGGTTCTCCTGAAAGAACTTGACCAGACCAAAGCCAAATTAGAGCATGCTATGAAGTGGACCAAGTCCTCTGCTATGCTCGAGGATATGCATCAAAGTCAGTCTACCAATAAGTATGGGATCGGGTTCAAAATCAAAGAACCTAAGAACCAAGTTACAGATCATGGGGATCTGTGCACCTTGTGTGGGATGTCTGGACATATGAGAGAGAACTGCAATAAAAATGCCAAAACCCAATATAGTAAAATATCTTACATTAATAGAAACCATGAAAGGGGTAATCCAAGAAGGGAGACAGGACAAAGGTATTCTCGTAGGAGCAATAGGAATAGGTCAGGAAGAAGATACCCCTCCCCCTAGGCTTAGTTGGTTTAATAACAAAGAAAGATACCCCCCTAGAGCCAACATGAATCAGTTAGGCAGAAGACACCATCACACATCTTATTGGTTCAGTAATGAAAGTAGATACTTTGTCAATACCACCAGTGCAAGAAGGGATCTAAGTCACCCTTTCTGTAATCAAAAGGGACCCAAGTGGATCAGGATAGCAAATCTCACCTCTGTTAATTGTGCAGGTACCTGTAGAAGGAAAACAGAAGCAGTGATACTTGGATAGCACATGCTCCAGGCACATGACGGGCGACAAACACAAATTCCTTCTATTAAGTGACTTCCAAGGCGGAAACGTTGGTTTTAAAAATGGAAAACAAGGTGAAATTAAAGGCATTGGAAAGGTCGGACCCTATATGCCCCAAGGCATTGAAAATGTGTATTATGTAAAAGTTCTGGAGCACAACTCCTAAGAGTGTCTCAAATGTGTGATAAAGAAAATGATGTACTCTTTACTGCATCAGAGTGCAAGATGACAAATGCAGTTTCCAAGAGGCTAATCCTGAAGGGAATGAGGCACAAGAATGTGTACAAAGTGAATATCAATGGTCCATGTCAACCAGAGATAAAGTGCTTGAGTGCCATGAGTGATGCTTCCTCCCTATATCACAAGAGCTAGGACATGCCAGTTTCTCCATAATAAATAAACTGATCCTTAAAGATCTGGTTCTGGGACTGCTTGAAAGAAAAATCAGTGAAGAACAAGTGTGTGGAGCGTGTGCTCAAGATAAGTATGTTAGGAGCAAATTTCAACCAGTAGGGTTGGTTAGCACCAACAGGCCACTAGAACTGGTTCACATGGATCGCTGTGGACCCATGAGAGTACTGAGCAGAGGTGGTAACAGGTACGTCTTCGTTCTTGGAAATGAATACTCAAGATCACTTGGACCTTCTTCATAAAATCCAAAGATGAAACATTTGATGTGTTTGCTATATATGCTAAGATGGTCCAAAAGAATTTAAATTGCCAACTGAAAAGCTTGAGAACTGACCATGGTACAGAAATAAAAAACTCTAAGTTTCTCACATTCTGTGCTTAAAATGGGGTGACTCAAAACTTCTCAGCCCCTAGAACTTCTTAACAAAATGGGGTTATGGAAAGAAAGAACAGGTCTTTGGAAGATATGGCCAGAACCATGCTGATAGCTAGTGATCTTGCAAAGTTTCTGGGCTAAAGCAGTGAACACAGCCTATTATCTCATAAAAAGATGCATGATCAGACCCATCTTGAATAAGACCTCCTATGAATTACTTAAAGGCAGAAAATCAAACCTACCACAGTTCCGTTCCTTTGGCTGCATCTCTATGTGCATAACAATGGAAAAGATGCTCTGCACAAGTTTGACGCCAAAAGTGATGAGAGATTCTTCATTGGGTACTCATCTCACAGCAGAGCTTACAAAGTGTGCAATAAAAGAACCATATACATAGAAAAAAGTGCATATGTTATATTTGATTAGGCCAATCAAGGGGCCGAGAAAGTCTTGCAGGAGCAGACACAAAAGGGAGCAGGAGCTCTCACCTGGAAGGAGTTAGATGATGAGGATAATAGAGAACAGGGAAGTGGACCTAGTCTACCAGATCAAGGAAATAGAGAGAGTAGAGCACGCACTTCAGAAGTGTATCACACTAAAAATAGTTCTCAAGGGACAACACTGGTTGCCGAACCTGGTCCCTTGAATGCTACAACCAATAATCCTGTACATGAGGAAACGGGCAGCAATTAGAAGAACAAGAGTTCTCATCCTCTTGAGAACCTGTTGACACTCCTAGATTCAGGCATCTCTACCAGGTCAAAGTTCAGAAGCATGTGTGCCTATTTTGCATACGTATCCCTGATTGAACCTAAGAATGTGAATAAAGCTCTGCAGGATCAAGAATTGACATTTGCAATGCAGGAAGAACTCTTACAGTTTGAACGAAGCAAAGTGTGGCACCTGGTCTCACCTCCTGAACATCGAACTATCATCGGCACGAAATGGGTCTTCATGAACAAGTTGGATGAATAAGGAATGATCACAAGGAAAAAGGATAGATTGGTGGTGCAGGGGTATAATCAAGAGGAGGGTATTGATTATGATGAGACTTTTGCTCCAGTTGCATGCATTGAAGCCATTCGTATGCCCATAGTCTTTGCTGCTCATATGGAATTCAAACTATATCAAATGAATATCAAGAGCGCATTCCTAAATGGGTATTTGCAGGAGGAAGTGTATGTTAAACGACCTCCTACCTTAGAAAATCATGAGTATCCTGACTATGTGCACAAACTGGACAAAGCTCTTTACGAACTGAAACAGGCACCTAGAGCATGGTATGACCGACTATCAAATTTTCTGCTGAAACATGGGTACTCAAGAGGAATGATTGATAAAACCATATTTCTGAGGAAAAGAGATGCTTATGTACTTATTGTACAGGTCTATATAGATGACATCATCTTTGGAGGAATTGAAGCCTCTCTAGGCGGAGAATTTGCAAAACTCATGGGAAGTGTGCTTGAGATGAGTATGATAAGGGAACTTAATTTCTTCATAGGACTTTAGATATATTAGGGACAAATAGGCACTAGTATTAATCAACAGAAATACATCAAGGATCTTCTCACTAAGTTCGGTATGACGGATGCCAAAACAAGTGATACACCCATGGCTACCACCACAAGGCTTAACAAGGATGTGACAGGAGTGGATGTAGATGAGACTAAGTACAGAGGGATGATTGGGTCACTTCTATACTTGACTGAGGCATATTCTGAGTCAAAGTCAACTATTTTGTCCCCCTTTTTCCAAATTCAATTTCTTTGTAATTACTAAAAATAGACCAATAAAGGAAGGAGAAATTGCATGCCAATTCATTCATTTTTACTTATCAAGATCAAATTATATGAACTTTGCAGATCTTTATTCTCAAAAAATAATAACCTGTAATACTCTTTCGGCGTTGGGATGTGCACTTGGTTACAGGCCAAACCCAAGGAATCACATCTCAAGGCTATCAAACGGATTCTTTGCTACCTAAAAGGTCCCACCGGCCTAGTTATCTGGTATCCTACTGGGTCCTCTTTTGATCTTGTTGGTTTTACTGACACAGATTATGCAGGCTATTCCGTAGACAGGAAAAGCGCCTCTAGAATGGCACACTTCCTAGGGTCTTTTCTAGTCTCATGGACAACCATGAAACAAAACTCTGTTGCCTTGTTAACTGCCGAAGCAAAATATGTTGTTGCGGCCTCCTACTGTGCTCAACTTCTATGGATCAAACAGTAGCTTGCAAACTTCACGATTCAAGTTGAATGCATCCCCATCATGTGTGACAACACAAGCACTGTGAATATAGCGAAGAACCCGATTCAGCACAAGCGTACCAAACACATTGATTTAAGGCATCACTTCTTGAGGGACAATGTGGAGAAGGGATTCATTGAAATGGTATTTTGTAAAAGAGAGAACCAGGTTGCTGATATATTCACCAAAGCCCTGAGAAAGGAACAGTTTGAGAAGAATTGCCTTCACTTGGGATTAATCAAGGAGCTCTAACTTGATAATTTCTCTCCTCTTGACTCTCAAATTGATCTTTAAACACTGTACAGTCATTCTAACTTGATTAAGATTGCATGATGTATACTAAGAGATTTGATGGAGGAAATGTCGGCTGGGAACTGATGATATTACCCTTAGTGTCTATTGCTAGGAGTGAGGCATCGAGTCAGGCGGAACTGGTCTTCACACGTTGATAAATCAGGTACGCATCAACTCCATTACTTCCACAATCATAATGAATGCATATCCAGTTAAAAGTTATTTGTGGTTCACACCTGGTTCCATCTATCTAGTTCTCAAATTGGTGGGAAGGGCGACATCTTAAAAACAGTCAATGATCACCATTCCTTAGGATCCCAAGAGTTGCCCGGTTATAGTATCAATATACGTCTTTTCAATCTAATCCCGGTGTTTGCTCCAACTCTCAAGAAAATCCCTCCATAACTTCCATATTCCCATATATTTCTCACAAAAACCCTTTCATCAAAGTAACTAAATCCTCTCCATAAGAAATCTCAAATATGGTGTCCCTAGTAGACTACTCTGATACAGACTCTAGTGCCACCACCTTATCACCGCCACAGGACCTCTCTCATGGGGAACAACACTCATCACCCTCTATCCACAACCGTTCCCTACTACCATACCTGCAACCGGCCACTACAAGTGAACCCTCTCGCTTCTCTCCTTCACCGTCGCCGGACTTGCCTCCCTATCAGCCTCGCCCCTCATTGTCCAAACCCTACCAGCCATATGTACCCTTTCCAATTCCTGACCTTCAGCCCTCTCTTCACCGCCTTATTGATGAACATTTGTTGTCCTCTACAAACACACCTCCTGTCCAGGTCGTGTCACCTCCGTCTGTATCTCCACAGCCCTCAATCGTCCCTTCGTCTATGGCGCCTCCATTTGCCCCTGAGCCCACTGATTCTCAGGATGACATTCCTCTGGCTCAAGTCCGTCGCCGCACCAACTGTTGCCCAGCTCCCTCGCCTGTTTCTCCAAAGCCTGCTACTCCTCGCCTTCGTGTACCACTTACTAGGAGCAAAAAGCGAGTGCTGGACTCCTCCACTCCATCGTCTAGCCGGAAAAAGGCCCATCCTGGTAAGGCTGCTACTTCTTCCTCCTCCTTTGTATGTGTTCCTTCTTCCCCTGATGATACCCCTGAACCTGCCTCCACCGATGGGAAAAAGCATACAGAAAACTTTAAAAAACTAGGCAAGGAGGTCTACTTTGGGCCGAAAGGGGTACTTAAAGGTCGGGTGATTCACCCTGAGGTGCGTGAATACCCTGTGATTATGCAACTATGTGAAAAAATAGCATTTCAGGGTTGGCTTAATTTGTTGTGTGACACTGACCGCCGGTGTTTGAGACTGGTGTGGTGGCGTTTTACACCAATTTGGGTTTTGTTGATGGGGATGTGGCTACTTCAAGGGTGCATGGGATCGATATTTTGTTCGATAAGGTTAAGCTTGGGGAAATTTTGCATATTCCAATGGTGGGGATGGCGGAGTACACCTGGTTGGAGGATTCTGGGTTCTTGCTGACTTTCAAGTATGTAGAGGGGAGGGTTACTCATGTCCCTTGTAAGGTGTATAAGGTGGAGATGCCACCCTTCTTCAAGTGTCTGTTTGAGGTGGGGCACAAGGTGATCCTGCCTAGGGGTGAGGTAGGCATGAGGCCACATTTTGCAACATGGGCATTGCAAATGCAATTGATCTTTAGGAGCCTGTTGACTGGCCTGCGGTGATTATGCAACACATGGCTCGCATTGCTGATCCAGGTGAGGGTCGTTATCAATTGTCGTATGGCAACCGGCTCACTCATGTATTCCAGGCTTTCAAGGTTCCACTCAGTACTGGGAGGGTCTTGACTAAGAAGGATATGATTGATTGACACACCACCCTCGAATGTCAGGTTACTTCTCCTGTTGTTGTTGTTGTTGCACCTGTTCCACCAAGGACCACTGGCACTATTACTCAGCTCGTGAGGGAACTTCGTGAGTCTCAGGCTGAATGGGCTCGTCTACAGGCTAGGATTGATGGACTTCCGGACCAACTCAGTAATTCTCATGCTGAAGTTGCCCGTCTTAAGGACCAGTTTCTTCAGCAACAAGTGGATCATAATCAGTGGGTGGATTCCCATCTTAGGTGTCACGACCCAACCCAGGGACCGTGATTAGTGCCGATTAGGCACCCAGACAAACACTAAACCGAATTTCCAACTA
>JAABOM020082615.1:0-31416 GCA_011800125.2 Solanum clarkiae | reverse complement strand
TTTTTTATTGGAATTATTACTCTCAATTATATTTCGTCCTTTCCGCTTTACATATTCGGTACGTATTTCGTACTGACTCCCTTCCTTCGGGGGGGCTGCGTTTCATGCCCGCAGGTACTGACGTACAGGTTAGAGTGTCACCTTCTTACGATCTCTGTCTACCGTTGAAGTGCTCCCTTTTCCTCAGGAGCGGATTTTTTTTTTGGTATTTACATGTACACTTGTTTTCTGTATTTTGCATTTATATATATTCGAGGGTACGACAGGGCCCTATCCCATCTTATGATTCAGTTTGTATGTATAGAGGTCTATGATACATGTGGGTGTGGGATGTTACATGTGGTATGACTACGTATGTACGATACATTTGTTGGGCGGTTCTACTGCTGCGGTGATCGTGTCGGCCCGCATATATATGTGTTTAGATATTTGTTGTATGCTGGGGTTGCTATTTGCAGGTTTGATTAGTCAGTAAAACAAAGGAAACTCTGCTAAAATTTCTGTAGATTCCTTAGCCATTATAGTTGAAAATCCGATTTAGTGTTTTTCTGGGTGCCCAATCGGCAGTAATCACGGTCCCTGGGTTAAGTCGTGATAGTTAGGAAACTTCCCTTTATTTATTCTCTCTTATCGTGCATGGTTATGTTCGTTGGTATTAAGTTATGCCCATGTTTCTTTGACAAGATAACAAGAGTGATGACTAATTGAGGCTTATAGTTATAGATATATATCCATTAGGTAATTAGTGAAGGGATGAGTCGATGGCCATAAGCGTGATAAAAAGTCGAAAGTATCCTATGATTGCCCTGATGAGATGAGGTATATATATATAGAGAGAGAGTTAGTGTCAGAATGTGTTAAAGCGTGCTCCAAATTAGAAGGAAGTATATGTCGATGTGTTGTAGTATTCATACTATTGAGGGTGAAGTGTAGCTCTTAAAGAAGGGAAAAGATGCTTTTTATTTGATAGATCAAAATCAGGCTTATGATTGTATGTGAGAGTTCATGAGGTTCATAGAGTTATAAGCTTAGCCAGATAAGGACGCATAGTAAATGGGTGAGTGGTACATGAGTTGTGAAGAGGGAATATGTTGATTGATTACTCGCTATGAGATTTTAGTAGCATTATGTTCCCTAAATTTTTAACTAGTAATTGCAAGTCGACATTAGAGAGGTATGTGATGGATGCATATGTTAATGCTAGACCCTAAGATTGAATTTTTGAGGAGTAGTGTTAAAAAGGAGATAGCATTATGATAGTGATAGTCCTTGTTGGAGATTTGACCAAAGAGTCTTGCTCTAGTACGTGTTCAATGCTTAAGATGTTGGCTGGCAAGGAGCATGGTGCTAGGAGTAGAGTAGAAGTACCCCCTAGATGGAGATAGTAAATTAAGGGAGAAGAACTAGGAAAGAGGAGGCTTAAGAGGTTTAGGATATGTAACCATGATTGAGTACAGATAGGTGAGGCTCTAAGTTATGACTGTTATGAGAATTTGAATAGTGTAATTGAGTTGTTGATGTGAAATAAGCCGATGTAAGTGATCTTTATCGTCACAAGAAGCTAAATGATTGGGGCGTATGAATAGACGATGATTAGTTCTCCATAATAGTCTAAGTCTTATACAAATAAGTTTATGAGAGCGCAGTGGTTAAGTATTAGCAGGCAAAAAAAGGATGTTAGAGTGTAATAATTGTGGAAAGTGATCATATATGCCAATTAGAGCAGCAAATAGAGAAAGAGAGAGAGAGAGAGTTCCATAGAGACATGAGGAAGCTAAGAGTGATATCGTTGAAAAGAGTCTGAGTGACTAGTTATATGTATGTGACTATAGAATAACAGAAGGGTTTAAGATGCATATTCTTAAGGATAGTGATTCCTTGACCGTGTGGAGGTATATGCTTATAGCCTAGTAGAGGAAATTGATTCACAAATTTAGAGAAAGGACCTTGAGACCTAAGGGGAAGATGATGATGTGAGGAATTGAAGTAGATTTTGAGTTTTTTATTGTGATAGGCTGATCAAGATGAGATATCAATTCTTTTTTGCCTCATATAGTCCTTATACTTCAGTTAAGGTAACATTCCATTCCCTTCGGGTGTATGACTGTTCGTACCTATGGCTTAGTCCCATGCACATCATGTTGCTTCCCGATCATGCTAAGTTTTGAGGATGAGAAGCGATGAATTCATTCATTAATATTGATATTACCCCTATGAATCTAAAAGTTTCTAGTCCCATGTTGAATATGATATGATTTGAGTTTTACACTATGCGTGGTTTTGTTAACACAGAATGAGACTTAATAAACGAGAGAGATTGTAATCTATGAATATTCTTATATAAGATTTCTCAATTGAATCGTGCTAATGATCTTTCATTCCAAGCTCTTTGAATAATCCAGCTTTCTACCTTGATAGAAGTGTTGATGATAGTATAGAGGTGAAGGTTGATGAGAGAGAGTGAGAGTTCTTGATTCTGATGTCATCTTATCAATGCAATGATCCTTGGCTTGTTATTCCATTGTTGACGGTAGGATGTAAAATATCAAGTTTCAGAGGTATGATCTTGCATATTTTCCATGGAAAGATAGTAGTTTGAGGGTTTTCAAAATGGGGAAAATAATGAGTTCCTCCAGGTTTAAATTGTGATGTTGACAGTAGTACATTGAGGATGAGGGTAGATAAGGAGTGAGTGTATCCTTATTATGGTATTGGTGTTAAACTTGTGTCATGTAGGGATAGAGATAAGAAGGAGAAGGGAGGTCAAACCTTATGATGAACAGTAGATAGGTAAGAGTATGTTAGTGTGACCTTGAGTGAGAACTCATTGAACGGTGGAGGTAGAAGTGCTAAGTCGGCTTAAAAATTCTAAAATATAGTTGAAGTGGTTAGAGTGATAGGCTTGAACTTAGGGTTATTATTATATGAATATTAATGATAGACTAGTGAAGACTTCATAATAAGGGTTTGAGGAAGAGTAGTAAGAGAGTGAAGAGAACTAGTGATCTTTTTATGAAAGTCCCTGTGGAAGTTTAGAGTTGAGTATTGAGGAATTGCTTTGTATGAGTATGATCATCTAGCGAACGACGCCTTGAGGCTTAAAAGTAGGCTTGAATGGAAGGGAAGAAGATGGTTAGATGGAAATTTGAGTAAGAATTATAAGCTTAAGTTGAGGTAGTAGAGTTCTATGAAACGGAGTACAATTGAGATGAGGTGCTAAGCTTGAAAATTGTATATAGAGTATTATGTATCGATTATCCCATTCCCCATTAGAGTTGATGGCTTTCTTCCTGAGTTTGAAATGCTGATTGGTGATGTGTTCAAATGATTAAAATTGATTACATTGTAATGTTCCATTCGTGCTTGATGGTGAAAATGTCTTAATGAGTATCTTTACTCTTGATTGGAACTGATTTGTCTACTCTGAGTGACTTGTGACTGTCCAGATTGGTTGATTGAGTATTGCAAAGAGTTTGGATTATTATTCGTGCCTGACAATGGAAACGTTGAAGGTACTGTCCTTCCCCTTAACTAAATTAATTATCTTTTCTTGAGTGGGTTGTCAATTCTTGAGTCTAAATAGGGATTGTTTATAGTGATGAGGAGTCAAAAGTTTGATTGACTGATGGGAGTGTCAAGATAAGTTCTGAGTCTATTCATGCTTTGATATCCACCTTCACTCATCATTCGAGGACGAATAATCCCAAGGGGGATTATAATGTAATGCTCCAATTTTTTGTAAGTTAAGATCGAGTCATCCTTCATATGATATAGGATTTTAACTGAGGATTCTTAATTGAGCATAGATGTTAAAGTCAATTTCTTAGTATGAGAATAGAATTGGAGACGATATGAGGTCATATTTCTAATGTATGATTTTATAAAAGTTAGGTGAACCAATAACTTGTAAGTTGTATATATTTGGTAGGATCAATTCCTAAGTATTTAAAGTATATTAGATGTGATTTAGAGCCATAAGGGATCTTTTACATCAAGCCAAGTTCAAATAAATTCTAGCAACTAAGTTTTCGTATGAGTCGATAGAAGGGTCAACTTCAAATGACTATATATCCTAAAGTATAATTAGTTGGATGACCCATAATATACTATATTGAAGATATTTGAATTAGTATTCCAATGCATCTGATTTCGCCTTAATCGGAGTTCGGAGTAGAAAGTTATGACCATTTCAGTGAAGACCTGCAGAGCTGTCTAAAGGTGTGCGATGTCTCTACATCGCAGACCAAATGCGGACCCTCACTAGTTAAGTAATGACGTTCTTTTTCCCTTATTTTTGAGGATACTTTTAAACATCTTTGAGAGTCTATTTATGGTCCCCAAAATTTATAGAAAGTCAGTTTTCATGATCAAAACCCTCTCCTTCCTCTCCTGAACATAAACGCTCAAGAATGATCAAGAAAGTCATGAAGTTAGGATTATCTTTCAAGATTCATCCTCTAGGTAAGTTATTCGTCATAAATTTCAATCTACGCAACATGAATTTCTTCATCTATTCATGAGGCTCTAATAGGATTTTAAATCATAATTTAGGGTTCAGGAAAACAAATTCAATAATCCCAAGAAAAAGATTTCTTGACTCTTCTTCTTCAAGAATTATGGTTCTTCATCAAGAGCTTTAAAGAGTCTATGTCAAGAATTCAAGAATCAAATATAATTCTTTCAATCAATGTCCTTCCAAGTTTTTTCACTTTAAAAGGACTACGAAGATTGAGGATTTTCTCCAAGAAAGCGAGTATTCTCCAAACTTCAACCAACGATTTCTCTCTCAATTTTGATCGGAGTTAAGCGATTCCAAAGGCTAAATTATATATTTTTTGAGTAGAACACCGTGAGAGTTTCAAAAGTTGATTTTGGTACATCTTTTGAGGTAAAAATTCATGATTTTGCTGCTGCATTTTAATATATTTCAAAAACTTCAACATGCGATTTCTTCCTCATATTAGCTCCGTTTTTTAATTGGTTTTCGTTGTTAAATTCCTTATCACTTGGGAAATATTTTCATGTATAAATTTCCAGATTATGACGATACTTTTTTTGTGATAAAATTTTTGGACAGTTTTACCCTTACCTGAGTTAATTGACTTTAGTATCATTAGATCATTATATAATTATGATGCTATATTTGAATAGATTTTGGTGAATTGGAGTGTCATAGAAAGGAAAAAGCTTCGGAATTGACGTGATTTGTGATATTATATAAGGCAAGTGAATTTCTTAACCTTTGTTAAGTATATAGAATCTTGTGCTTCTTGTGTAGGGTGTTGAGAATGATTTATGTAGGCTTTGATTGAAATATTTTAAGTTGGATAATTATCCTATGGTGATATTTGACTTGTGAATTAATGATGGATATTTATTATATGTAAAATTGTTATTATTCGTTATTGATATTGGAGTGATACTTGCTTTATATGTAAATGTGGTTAAGGTTGTGATGTTATTGAGATTGAGGATATGGCAACATTTATGATATTGAGCTGCCCATTCTTGATTTTGAGATATATGAATTTATATGGATATCTTGCATATTTTATTTTCATGAACATGATTATTGTGCATTTCCTATGTGTTTGCTGGATGTTCCAAGAAAAGAAATGCAAAGCTAAAGGGAAATGATTCCGCTAGTGAAAAAGAAAAGAAAAGAAAAGACAAAGGGAAATGGTTCTGGCTAGTGAAGTAGAAAAGAAATGAGAAGCTGAAGGGAAATAGTTCCGACTAGATATGAAATAAAAATTGCCAAAGGGAAATAATTTTGGCGGATACATGGTCCATGTATGGCCCCTATTGGTTCTGGCTGAGGCATGTTTATGATCAGCGGATGTGTATCGTAGGATAGGCATGCATCATTTTGCGTGACGTTGCATTGCATTTGCATTATACCTCATTATCATTTATAAATGTGTGAGTGCTTTTTGTGAAACTTGTGGTAGATGCACTTGATTTCTGGTGTTGTTGACATATAATAATTGGTGTGGTTATTGAGTTATATGCTACGTAAATTATGAACTATCATGCTGGACTGATTTTATGCAGGTTGTAGTTATGGTGGTTTGGATAGAGTGCTAGGGGTACCGGTATTCTATATTACTTAATTTTATATTAGTAGTTCACTTGTTGAGTACCGTGTGTTTGGTACTCACTCCCCTTGCTACAATAATTCTGTAGGTTGCCAGCCCATATTTTCATGATACTCTCTACTTTTTCTTGTCTAAGGCTTCCTGTGGAGATTGCAAGAGGTAGTTGTTTGCCATACCAGCTGACTTCTTACTCCTATTTATGATTTTGTTCTATTCTAGAGACAATATCATTTGATACTTGTGTTTCCTTTCGAATCTATTGTAATACGTTAGAAGCTTGTGCACGTGATAACTAGGTTTTGGGAGATTTTCATGAAGTTAACTTATCATCTGCAATTGAACTTCCATTTTTTATTATAATTTCGCATTTTAACTTTATAGTTAGGTTGTAGACTAACTTGTCTTGGTGGGATAAGACGAGTGCCGCCACGCCCATTTTTGGGTTGTGTCATATTCATCTCCGAATGTCAAAGAAACGTATATAAGAGATGTAAACATGATAATTTCAGCCCAGGATGCAATAATGCACTTAAACATTATTTTGAAAATTTTAATGTAAGTGTAAAATCATCATGAACTTGTCAATTAAAATATGAATGTATGCAATGACATCAGGTTAAGACTTGAGATCATATGGAGGACTTAGATTAACACCTTAGGCTTGAATAGAGTGGAAAAGGTAAGGATATCACTTTTGCACGTCCTCTTTGACCTTCGAAGTAGCACTTTCAACTTGTTGATTCCTCCAAAGCACCTTAATGGAAGCCACATCCTTGCTCCTCAACCTCTTCACTTGTCTATCAAAAATCTAAACTGGAACCTCTTCATAGGTCAAATTTTCTTTAGAAACACCCACAACATCAAGAAGCACAATTACATTAGGGTCTCCCACATATTTTCTCAATATGGACACATGAAAGACCGGATGAACTGAATCCATCACTAGGCAATTCCAACTCATAAGCTACCATGATAATTCTCCTCATTACCCTATAAGGACCCACATATCTTGGACTCAACTTTCCGTTCTTGCCAAAATGAATCACACCCTTCATGGGTGACATCTTTAGATAAACCCAATCACTAACTTTGAATTCAAGACTGTTTCTTCTCACATCAGCATAGGACCTTTGGCGACTTCAGGTCATCTTCAACCTTTCTCTAATCATCTTAACCTTCTCAAGAGCCTCCATAACAAGATCTGGTCCCAACAAAGCCACTTGTCTTACCTTAAACCACCCAATCGGTGAGCTAAAACATCTACCATAGAAAGTCTAAAAGGAGTCATACTGATGCAAAAATGATAGCTACTGTTATAGAGAAATTCAATCAATGGAAGATGATCATCCCAACTACCCTTAAGCTCTAATACATAATCCCTAAGCATATCCTCAAATGTTTGGATAGTTCTTTTGGCTTGGCCATCAGTTTGAGGGTGAAAGGCCATACTAAGTTTAACTCTTATACCAAGACCCCTTTAGAAGGACCTCCAAAAGTGTGAAGTAAATTGAGCACCACGATCCGATATGATAAACAAAGAAACCCCATACAACCTCACCAAGTCATGAATGTACAACCTAGCATAATCTTCAGCCCCATATATGGTCTTAATCGGTGGAAAATGAGCTGAGTTTTTCATCCTATCAACCACAACCTAAATGGAATCAAAACTCTTTCTAGTCTTGGGAAACCCAACCACAAAATCTATATTAATATCCTCCCACTTTCAAGTAGGAATCTCTATTCCTTGGGTTAGCCCACCTGGCCTTTCATGTTTGGCTTTGACTTGTTGACAACTATGACAACCGGAAACAAAATTGGCAATGTCCCTCTTCATGCCTCCCCACCAATACACACCTATCAAGTCCCTATACATTTTGGTAGAATCGAGGTGAATAGAATAGGAAGAGTTATGAGCATCATCAAGAATCTTTTTTATCAATTCACCAGCACAGGGTAAACACAACCTACCTTGATACCTAAAGGTACCATCTCCCCCTTGGGAGAAAACCTCCACCTTGCCCTCTTTCACCAAGGCCTTTAATTCTAACAAAGGAGGGATCAAGATCTTGTTTTGCTATCACCTCATCAATTAAGGAAGACTTAGAACCATCAACAATAACAACAACACCATTATCAACCTCTTCCAACCTAATCCACAATCTAGCCAACTGATGGACCTCCCTAGCCACCTCTTTATCGCCACCATCAACATGAGCTAGGCTACCCATACATATACCATACTCAAAGCATCAACCACAATATTACCCTTACTGGGATGATAATGCACACTAATATCATAGTCTTTGAGAAGTTCTAACAACCTTCTTTGCTTCAAGTTGAGATCTTCTTGAGTGAAGACATATTGGAGACTTTTATGATCGATGAACACATCAACATGCACCCCATACAAATACTATTGCCAAATTTTCATAGAAAATACCACGGCGGCCAATTCAAGATCATTAGTAGGATAGTTCTTTTCATGCACTTTGAGTTGCCTAGAAGCATAGGCTATCACCTTACCATTTTGTATAAGCACACAACCCAAACCAACTCTAGAGGCATCACAATACACATCAAACCCCTCTAGCCTTTTGGTATTGACAATAAAGGAGCAGACACAAGCCTATCATTCAATGTTTAGAAACTCTTTTCACACTCTTCAGTCCATACAAATTTTACTTTCTTTTGAGTAAACTTGGTCATAAAAGAACCAATAGAAGAGAACCCATTCAGAAATCTCTGGTAGTTACCCGCTAAACCCAAGAAACTTCTAATATCCGATAGGGTCAATGGTCTAGGACAATTTCTAATCACATCCATATTTTTAGGATCCACCTTAATACCATCCCCGTGACACCACATGTCCTAGGAAAGCAACCTCCTTCAACCAAAATTCACAATTTTCATATTTAGCATACAACTTCTAATCCCTTGATCTTTGCAACACTACCCTCAAATGAGTCACATGCTCCTTCTTACTATGATAATATATCAAAATATCATCAATGAAGACCACAAAAAATGAATCAAGGTAGTTTGAAGACCCTATTCATAAGATCCATAAAGATAGACGGTGCATTGGTCAACCCAAAGGACATCAAAACAAACTCATAATGCCCATATCTAGTCTAGAAAGTTGTCCTGGGAATATCACACTTCCTCACCTTCACTTTATGATACTTGGACTAAATATCAATCTTAGAGAAGTGGCTATCCCTTTGCAATTGGTTCAATAAATCATCAATACTTGGTAGAGGATACTTATTCTCGGTGATCCTATTAAGTTGTCCTTAGTCAATACATATTCTAAGAGACCCATCCTTCTTCTTTACAAACAACACTGGTGTACCCTAAGGTTAATGGTTAGGCCTAATAAAACCCTTCTCCAACAAATCTCTCAATTGCTCCTTCAACTCCTTTAACTTCACCAGGACCATACGGTAAGGGGAAATAGAAATAGGTTGAATATCGTGTAGGAGGTATATACCAAAATATATTTCCCTTTTAGGAGGAATACCACAAAGGTCATTTGAAAGACATCAAGGAACTCATTTACAACCAGAACTGACTCTATCGGGAGGACTTTGGACTCCACATCCCTAACCCTTACAAGATGATAAAGACACCCTTAGAGATCATCTTATGGGCTTTAATGCAAGAGATGAACCTACCTTTGACCACCATCCTGACTCTCCCACTTAAGGACGGGTTTATTTGGGAATTTCAACTTGATCCTACTGGTTCTATAATCAATAGAGACATAGTATGCATGTGACCAATCCATCCCAAGAATGACATCAAAATCAACCATGTCTAACTCAACCAGATCACAAGGCAATATTTAATGCAAGATGAAAATGGGATAATTTTTATGACTTTTTTAGCAACAATAAATGCACCAATAGGAGTAGATACCTCATATGACACACAACAAATCAGGCTCAATATGAAACTTTTTGGCAACAAAGAGGGTGACAAAAGAAAGAGTGGCACTCGTGTCAATCAAAGCATACATATCAAAATCAAAGACTTTTAACATACGGGTGATGACATCGGGTACCACGTCAACCCCCTGTCTCCTATGCAAAGCATAAAATGGAGTGTGCCTTGGGTCACCATCTTGTCGGCCACCTCTCCCCAAAGGAACCGTATTAGCACCTTGTGGGTGAACCTCCTTACCCTTGTTGAGATTTCGAGGGAAATCCATCACCTTATGCACAACTTCTCCATAACCATAATAAGCATTAGTATCCCTCAAGCACAGGCTACTATGACCCCTACCACATTTTAGACACCCACCATTGGGAACCATACCCCCAACACCTTGAACCCTTGGAACATCATTGACAACCCTTTTATTAGATGCATGAGAAGACCTTTGGCCTTAATAGAACTGGCTACCCCTTCGACTATGGAATGTTCCCTCAAAACAGCCCCTCTTGGCCTCATGACCCCTTCTCTTCTCAACTTCTACTCTTCCATTTAATCAGCATAGGTCATCAATCAGGACAAATCCATGTCACTAACCAACATAGCAGACTAGCATTCCTCACTCACCAAATCAGACACAGCCATACTGAACTTGTTCATTCTAGACCTTGAGGTGACAACCAAGTGTGCAGCACACTCTGAGATTTGGTTGAACTTGAGTACATGCTCCTTCACTCTCACAGATCCTTTCTTTAAGTTTATAAATTCCACCATCTTGGCCTCCCTATGTTCAAGAGGGAAGAATCCATTAAGAAAGACCACCTTGAACTCCTCCCATAGAACTACATTGTTGACACCCTTCTCCTCCTTCTATTAAATATACCATATTTGCGCTATCCCTTTGAGTTGGTAAGCCGCCAACTCCACCTTATCTTTCTAACCTCATACCTATGATAGCCAATATCTTGTAGACCTCATAAATTAACTCTTAAGGATCCTCATCTACCTTAGACCAATAGAATTCTGAGGAATTCATCTTCATGAAGTCTCTAGCTCGAGATGCTGGTGTAGAAGCATGAGGGGCTTGGGCCCCATGGATGGCTTCGTTAGCTATAACTTGTACAAGCAAGGTGGGAGCATCTCGAAGATCTTTATGAGTCAGTTGCTCCTCGGGTGTTCGGGCTCTTCTTCCTCTTATGTTAGGCATGATCTAGCATAGGAAGCAATAATCATTAGGGGGAAAACGTTACTTTAACTCTATAGCATGACTTAGAACATGAAGAAGGGAAATATTTCCAAAAACGTGTCGTAGCCACTTAATAATAATTGTGGTGTACAACACAACCATGAATAAAACTCTAATCAATGTGGTGTGTTGGATGCCGAGGACCATTAATAACCTAGTTCTCTAATACCAAGTTTGTCATAATCTAAGCCTAGGGCCTAGACCTAACATGGCATATGGGGAACCCAAAGGGACCCCAAGCAAGCCTTTTAACTTATCATTACACATCCTTGGTCGCAGAACCAAGAAAACAACAATAAGAGATAGTAAATAGGGATACTTGGGGCTAAGGGACAACTTTCATATCATAAACAACAAGAGTCAAGAGAGTCAAAGCTCATAGAATAATACATAATATGTCCAACAATACCTCTACTACATAGATAAGAATGGGGGCCAAGACAAGTAATCAGGCTCATCCTCATAGAAATAGATATACAAAAGAAAGATAGTCTTAGAACATAGCATGAGATCATAAACATCATTCCAAAAATGGAGGACTTACCAAGAAGCTTGGGAGAAATCATACTAGCCACATGGAGGTGGATGCTCAAGTGGGGCTCCGGTTCCTAATGATGATATCATGTAGGCATAGAATATGCGTTAGTACATTTGAATGTACTAAGTATGTAGGATGCAATGCAATAGGAGATAGCGCCATAAACAAAATGAATAACATAGCCAATGAATAAGCTTATAGCAATGTGGCATGTATTAGTGATGGTTGAAGTAAAAGTATGCTTATATATAACATATTACATGTATAAGGAGTGACCATTATAGTGATATCCAAGGCCTACCACCTCCTTGGATAGGTGATTGAGGTACAAATCCCTTAATTAGTTGATGTGGTACAAAGCCCCCAACATGGTTGATGAGATACAAATCCCCCAATATGGTTATCAAGGTACAAACCCCTCGATATGGTTGCACGGGCCTACCACCTCCTGAGGAAGGCAATCAATGTACAAACCCATCAACATAGTTACTTGGGCCTACAAGCTCCCAAGTGAGGCTTAGTCAATTCCAAACACTATATAGATATTAACATATACATACATTCCTTTCATCAACATAAAGTGATTCAACTCATAAGACATGCATTGAACCTTCAATTGCTTAAGAAATCATAACCAGACATTTGCCAGACACTTGGCAAGTGTGTAGTACTGATGTAAAACCATGCAATTCAAGAGTAGAATCATGCTAGAAAATTCAGTATAAAACCATCAATAGATACTAGGTAACACCCTCAAACAATATACATCAGATGCCCTCATCAATCTCATAATAGATGTTAGATTCATAGATCAAAACATGCTAAAATAATCACAATTTCATAAACCCCAACATAGTGTGCAGTGAAATTCACAATGCAAATTTAAGTAAAAGGAAGCTTGGGCATCATGGGTGAAAGGAACCCATGAAAGAAACCCATATACCTTAGCTTTGGAGAATAACTTGATGAAGATTGGAGATGGAGACTTGAAGCTTGAGTGAAATCCTCAAGAACCGGGTGAGTTTTGGGACTTGAATTTTGGTGAACCATTTTTCTTAAGTGTTTGAATGAGTATTGGGGAATGTCTTGTGTGATATGAGGGTGGAATATGGTTAAGTATAGGTACTTTTACGTGTGGAAACACTTAGACCCAAGATCCAAAAGTCTTAGACTGAACAAGAAAAACAACACATAAAATGAGCTGAGTCACACCATTGGCGCCTTGGGCCTAGGCGCGAAAACCTCACTAGAAAGTGAATTTTAGGAATATGAAATTGTATTTCATTTGCTCTTAAATTGGGGTTAGACCCATATTCCACTCAATTTGACCCCTTGAACAAGAATATGAAATCATATTTTAAATATCACACATAGATTTTGAGGTGTATGGAAATTGTTATTTCGAACACTTTCAAGGCATATTTTCGAGTACTTTTTGGGGTCATTTTACTCTCTCTCACCCTTAGTTGATGATATCTGGACCTCAAAATCAATCTTGGAGAAATGTTTAGCTCGTTACAATTGGTCAAATAAGTTATCTATCCTTGGAAGTGGATATTTATTCTTAATAGTGTCTTTGTTGAGTTGCCAATACATATACCGACCCATTCTTCTTTCTCACGCACAAGACCGGAGCACCACATTGATACCTATTATGTAACAGCCCTCAGTTTAGAAGCGTAGAAGTTTAGAAGAATTGGGCTAAAAAGTGACCAAGGCAAGTTGATAAGGTCGAGTCTATGACCTATAAATAAAACCATGAGCCATAGGTTTGGCCCACAAATATGAACATTCAGAAAGGGAAAAAATTTCCAAGTGCAGGGTAACCCATCAACCCATAATAGCTTGTAGGCTAGTCTATGGTTTATAGTAAGGGTCATAGTTAAGAGTACTAGGCATGAAGGCAGACCACAATTAACAAAACGGTTCATAGACCAATCCATGGCTCATTAAAATCCTTCATAGAAAGAAGTCCTGAGGAGTAAAATTTGACTAAGTGTGGAAAGACTTTACGAGTCCAACCGTGGTTCATAAATGAAATACTGGCCTGTAAGAAGGTGTTTTATGGTTAGGTTTGGCCAATATTTTTTGAAGAGTAGAAAAGGAAAATAGGACGACCAGGACTATAGTCTGTGGTTCAAACCACAGCCTATAATTAGTTTTTCATAGATCCCTTTTGATAATTTTAATAAAGGGTAATTTTATCCTTTCCACCAAATCTAATCCTAAACCCTATCATTTGGTTTTCTAAGGACCCTAAATCTGACCTTAAAGCCCTTAGGACCTTTTTCTCCCTTTCATTTTTCCATTCTCAACAAAGGTATATGAGTTTTATTTGTGGATCTCCTTTAACCCACAAAGTCCTACATAATGTCTTTACATTTTTATTAAGTTCCTTCAAGTTACCAAGAATGCTAATGATAATTTCATGATATTTTATGTTATCAAAGGATCTCAATAATATCCTAAATTTAAATGTATTTAAGTTGATGATCATGACCCAAATGATGGATTGTTCTAAGGATAAAGTGTGGGGCTATTTTACATGTTTTAAATAAGCATTATTCCCATGATTTATGATTTTTCAACCTAAGATGTTTGCCCACTAAGTTTCAAGTTAAGTTTTACATGCTACATGATGATGATTAAGGCACTTAAGAAAAAGTTTTAAAGTTATGATTCGTCAAAAATATAAGCACGTTGATAATTTCCCTAAAAGATGTTTAAGAAGGTCCCCAAGATGAAAGTATAATTCTTACTTGGAGGTTCCTTAAGTGCAAGCTACTCCTATGATTACTACCTATGATTCTATGTGTCATAATTTGACTAAGCAAATGTTTTAATATTTTTGTGGGATGTCTTAGCATCGAATGAGGCACTGTGGTGGGGTTTGGTAAGTGAAACCTAGAAGCAGCTCTTTGCCCCATTAAGTAAGTGTCACTATAGGAGCCCTTGTAAGCTAGGCTAATAGATCCATATAGTATATTTATGTTATCTAAAGATGCATGTGAAGTGATGTAGTTCCACTCGGTTAGTGGTGTCCCTGTGCCAGCATTTTACTTATGAATGACGATATTACAATGTCATGTTTACATTGCATCTCTCACACTTAGTGCATTCCAGAAGCACTAACGTATATTTTGCCTCTATGATTTAACCATGTAGAGACTGGTATTCCTCCACCACCATCTGGCTAATTTTTTGGTGTTCGAGGCTAGTACTTTTTTGGTAAGCCCTTCGTTTCGGTCTCCACCATTTTTTATTCTTTCTAAGTATTTTAGACATTGATATATATGTTGGCCTTCAGAGACTTTTAGTTTCTATGTTGTTAAATGTTGGAGACTTCTCTGTTCGATGGAAACCAATCGATACCAATTTCATCCATCCTGTGGTTTAGATGGTACAATGTTTGGACAATTGATTGAGTATGCTTTTTAATGTTTCTTCATTATCGTATGTTGTACCATAGTCCCTTTTCCAATTTATTTTTGTAAATACACTAAGATATGTGTTGCCTCCATGATTTAACCATGTAGAGACCACTATTCCTCCACCACTTCGTGGCTAATTTTCAAGCGTTCAAGACTAGTGCTTTTGTGGTGATCCTTTAGTTTGGATCTCTACCATTTGTCTTTCTTGCTATGTATTTTAGACATTGATATATATCTTGGCCTTTAGAGGCTTTTACTTTCTATGCTATTAAATGTTGGAGTCCTCTCTATTTGATGAAAACCGTTTGATATTGATTTTATCCATCTTATGGTATAGAAGGTATGATGTTTGGACAAATTAACCAAGTATGCTTTATATTGTTGCTTTATTGTCATACATTGTCCCATACTCCCTTATCCCATTTATTTCCACAAATAGTTACATTTTATGCCTATAAATGCTTGAGATACTAAAGATAGCTTGGATAAGGTGTCTCTATGTATCTCATTTGTTATGTGATGACTAGGCCCCTAGGTCAGGTCATTAAAAACTTGGTGTTAGAGAATGAGGTTTTAACATATTCCTCGAATGTCCAAACGTAGCACATTGACTAGAGTTTTATTAAAGGTTGTGAAGCGCACCACTATCTCGAGTGAGAGGCTATGAGAATGTTTAGGAAAGTCTCCCTTTTTTCTTATTCATGTCGTGCCTTTAGAGTTGACTAGGTTTTCCCTATAATTAACGATGATCTGTTTGATTATTTCTAGATCATGCCACCAAGAAGAGCTCCATATAAAAGAGGCAATCTTGAGCAACAAGCCCCTCCGCTCCAACAAGATGATAGGGTATATCGCACGAAGTTTACAGCCGCCTTCACCATGTTGGTCCTAGCATTGGCCAATCAAGCTAATAAAGAGATCAATGCCCCCCCCCCAAAGTGCCTACTCTGGCCACTCATGTTAGATACTTCATGAAGATGAGCCCTCCTGAGTTCCGTGGTTCCATGATGGAGGAGGACCCCGTTGATTTCATTAATGATGCCTGCCAAATAGTATCAGTCATGGGTATTCCATAGGAGGAAAAAGGTCGAGTTAGTGGCTTACCAACTAAAGGGGGTACCCAAGATTTAGTATGAGAAATGGGTGGATGAGAAGGGCTAAGGTGAGGGTTCAATTGTATGGGAAGAGTTCAAGTGTGCCTTTTTGGATTGGTTAATTCTGATTAAGTTGAGAAAGGCCAAAGTTAAAGAAATTATCAACCTCAAGCAAGGGTATATGAGTGTAAGGAAGTATGCCCTTAAGTTCATTAAGCTCTCCAAGTATGCTCTTTTTGTGGTTGCGGATTCAAGGGCCCACATGAGAAAATTCATTTTGGTGCATCAAATTTTATTTCCAACAAGTGTAACACAACCAACTAGCAAAGAAGATGGATATCTCCCAATTTATGACTTATGCTGAGCAAATAAAGGAGGAGAAGCTAAGGGAAAGTGCAAGAGAGTCCAAGAGGGCTCAGGTATATGGTAGGGGCTATTCTCAACAAAGGAGTAGAGGTCACAATTCCAAAGTGTCCAAAAGCAAGGTGTAGAAGGTTCTACTAATAGTTGTTCTCCCAAGACCACTAAAGATAAGGGGGTGGGTTCTCACAAGGGAGAGTGCCTAGCCAGTTCAAATATTTTCTAGTGCGGGAAGCCTGGAACATCATGCCAAGGATTGTGGAAGTGGTGGTGCAAAGCCCTAAGGCCAAGGTGGGCAAGTTCAAGGTGCTCTGAGGACTAACCATTTCTATTCTCTTCATGGCCGATAAGAAGTTGAAGAGGCTCTAAATGTTCTCTGGTGTGTTGAAAGTTTACAATTTTGGTGCATATGCATTATTAGACCCAAGGGCTAAATTGTTATTTGTAAATAATTTTCTTGCAAATAGATTCCATGCATGTCTTGAAGTCTTTCATGAACCTTATGAAGTACGCTAGTCTATTATTGCATGAAGGGTCTATTGAAATTGTCCCATCTCTATCTCGCATAAAGTCGTCTCTTCTGACTTAGTAGAACTCTCCATGGTTGATTTAATGTAATACTTGGAATGGATAGGTTGCATGCTCCCTATGCCTCTATCGGTTGTAGAACCTATAAAGTCAAGTTTCAATTCCCAAATGAGTCCATTCTTGAGTGGGAGGGAACCAACTCCTTATGTAAAGATTTGTTTGTTTCCTTCTTTAGTGCCTGGAAAATGATCCCAAGGGATGCATATATCATTTAGTAAGGGTCAAAGATGTCATTTCCAAAGTTTCTTCCATTTAGTCAATCCCCATTATTAGTAAGTTCCTCGATGACTTTCTGGATGAGTTACCTAGTGTTCCTCCCAAAAGAGAGATAGATTTCAGGATAGACCTCCTATCCGACACTCAACCTATCTCACCCGCACCATATAGAATGGCTCAGGCCGAATTGAAACAAGTAAAAGAGAAATTGAAGGATTTTTTGTAGAAGGGATTCATTACACCTAGTAGGTCTCCATGGGGTGCTCCAGTTTTATTTGTGAGGAAGAAGGATGGGTCTCTCTGTATGTGTATAGACTATCAAAAACTTAACAAAGTCACAATTAAGAATAAGTATCCACTCTCGAGAATAGATAACTTCTTTGACCAATTTCAGGGGGCTTCATATTTCTCCAAAATTGACTTAAGATCAGGGTATCACTAACTAAGAGTAAGAGAGAGTGACATTCCTAAGATGGCTTTCTGGACTTGGTATTGTTACTTTGAACTTGTGGTGATGTTATTTGCTCTCACTAATGCACTGACTGTATTAACAAACCTTATAAATAGGGTATTTAAGCCCTACTTTGACATGTTCATAGTGGTGTTCACTGATGATACCTTAATTTACTCCCGAGGTGAGAAAGAGCATACAGAGCACTCGATGGTGGTGTTGCATACCCTAAGGGAGCAAAGGCTTTATGCAAAATTTGACAAGTGTTAGTTTTGCCTAAGTGAGGTTGACTTCCTTAGGCATGTGGTATCAAGTGATTGTATTAAAATTGTTCCTAAGAAGACCAAAGTGGTACTGAATTGGCCAAGGCCATTGAATCCTATGGATATATGGAGAATCTTAGGCCTAGCTAGGTAATATAGAAGGTTTGTGCAAGATTTCTCCTCCATTTTGTCCCCATTGACCTAGTTGACTCAAAAGAAGGCAAAGTTTGTGCGGATGGATAAGTGTGAGAAGATTCTCCAAACTTTGAAGGATCGGCTAACTTCGACTCCAATCTTACCTTATAGAGAGAAATGATGGGTTTGTACTCTACTGCGATGCCTCAAGGATTGGGTTGGGGTGTGTGTTTATTTAAAATGGTAAGATGATTGCCTATGCCTCAAGGCAATTAAAAGTATATAAGAAGAACTACCTAACCTTGAGCTTGTGGCTGTATTGTTTGCTTTAAATATTTGGCATCACTACTTATATGGGGTTCATGTAGATGTCTTTTCTGATCACAAGACTCTTCAACATGTGTTCATCGAAAAGGATCTCAACTTAAGGAAATGAAGGTGGTTAGAGCTTCTCAAAGACTATGACATGAGCATGAAACTAAGAAAAAGCCAATGTAGTAGCCGGTGCCTTTCGTAGAGTCTCCATGGTTAGTGTGTATCACATCGAAGATAATGGAATAAGGGAGTTGGCTAAAGAGGTCCATAGGTTGTCTAGATGTGGGCTAAATTTAACTAAATTAGGAAGTGGTGGTGCAATGGTCTTCACAAGTCTCAGTCTTCATTGAATGAGGAGGTTAATTCCATGCAAGATCTTGATCCCCCTTAGTCGAGTTGAAAGCCTTAGTGAAAGAATCCAAAGATAGAAGCTTTCCCATAAGCGGAAGATGATATACTCTGATATCAAGGAAGGTTCTGTATGCCCAATGATGGTGAATTAAAGAAGTTGATATTGCAAAAGGCTCATAACTCATCCTATTCCACTCAACCTAGCATTATGAAAATGTATAGAGATCTAAGGGAGATTTACAGATGGAATGGGATGAAGAAGGACATTGCCCTATGTATGTCTGATTGTGCCAATTTCCAACAAGTCAAAGTTGCACACCAAAGGTCGGGGAGCCTATCCTAGGATATTGATATCCCTACTTGGAAGTGGGAAGAAGTCAATATAAACTTTGTAATGGGGTTACCAAATACCAAAGAGTATTTTGACTCCATATGGGTGATAGTAGATTGCAAGATAAAGTTAGATCACTTCCTACTGGTCAAAACGACATTTAGTGCCTAAAATTATGCTCATTTTTATATCCAAGAATTGGTGAGGTTATATCGGATCCATTGTCCATCATATTGGATCGTGGAGCCCAATTCAGCTCTCACTTCTTAAACTGTTTTGAAAGGGGACTTGGTACTAAGGTGAAGTTGAGTACTGTTTTTCATCCCCAAACCAATGGGCAAGTCGAAATGACTATTCACACTTTGGAAGACATGTTGAGAGCTTGTGTGTTAGAATTTAAAGGAAGTTGGAATGAGCATTTGCCTCTTATTGAGTTTACCTACAATAATTGCTTCCATACAAGCATTAAGATGGCACTATTTGAGGCATTATATGGTAGATGGTGTAGATCCCCTATTGGATGGTTCGAAGCTAGTGAGGTGGCATTGCTAAAACTAGAATTAGTCATAAATCTATGGAGAAAATTAAAATCATAAGGGAAAAGTTGCAAAAAGCTCACATCCAAAAAAAGTCCTACTCCAATGTAAGGAGGAGGGATCTTAGTTCTAAATTGGTGATTAGGTCTATTTGAAGGTATCTTTTATGAAGGGTATGATCCGATTTGGTAAAAAGGAAAAATTGAGCCCTAGGTACGTGGAGCCTTACAAGGTGGTGAAAAGAATGGAAAAAGTGGCATATGAGTTGGATCTACCTAACGAGATGCATTTAATCTATCCAGTTTTTCAAGTATCATTGTCGAGGAAGTTCATAGGCGATCCAAACTCCATGGTT
Organism: Solanum clarkiae; assembly: GCA_011800125.2. Classification (NCBI taxonomy): domain Eukaryota; kingdom Viridiplantae; phylum Streptophyta; class Magnoliopsida; order Solanales; family Solanaceae; genus Solanum; species Solanum clarkiae. Next base: position 11,172 of record JAABOM020082615.1, on the reverse strand, counting down.
CCCAAGAAAGATATGAACATCAAAGAGAATCTAAGTTTTGAAGAAGTATTGATTGAGATTCTAGACTGGCAGGTGAAAAGGCTAAGGAACGAGGATGTTCTATCCGTTTAAAGTGCTATAGAGAAATCACCAAGTTGAGGGTGTCATATGGGAAGCGGAAGTGGATATGATGAATCATTACCCATATCTACTCCACTCAACCCAATCCTAAAGTATTAAGTCATTCTTTCCAAAAACCTTCAATTCCTTGCATCATAGTTTTGCATGATGCATACACTCATCTTCATGTTTATGGACTATTTTGAGACATGTTTTGAATATGGATTTTGAAAATTTTATGACATGATATTTAAATGGCATTTTGCATGCATACTTATCTGATGACACTTAAAAAAGATAAAAAGAAAAAAAACATGCATACTGGGTTGTTAGCTAATGTTTAAATCCTTAGAATCTACCTTTAAGTACATTCAAGGAAGAATTTCCCAAGGTGTAGATATTGTAACGACCATCAGTTTAGAAATGTCGAAAAGTTTGGCTAAAAAAATGACAAGGGCCAATTCACGATGTTGAATATATGGCCTGTAGATGGAACCACAAGCCGTAGGTTAGGCACGTAAACATGAACTTCAAGAAAGGAAAAAGATTTCCAAGTGTGGGGTAACCCACAAAATACATATACATTTATTTTCTTTCAAAAATGGTACAAGTTATTTCGATGCATATCTGGGCTCAAAAGCCAAACATTCATCAAAATCATTCAGACTTGGGCTCTAAAGCCAAATCATATTTCAAATCATACATTCATACGTAGGAAAGCTCATTCACATATATCAATATGGTGTAAACACCTAAAATACTCAAAGAGTCATATCATAGATATTATGAGATCACATTCTTGTCATAATCATATCCGAGATTAACCCACCGAATAATAAACACATGTGAGCTTAATTCACCAAATCATTTTAATAAAAATTATATATGAGCTTAATCCACCGATAATTTTTTAATCAAAAACCAATGCTTATTTATGCATATGCCATGAATGATATATGAATGACAATGGGTAATAGAGATTCAATCTTAAATCAAAAATTCAATATGAAATTCAAGTAAATCCATAAGTAAAATCGACATTCAAATCATAATTTAGATTACTCATGCTTAAATCAAACTTTAAAGGGACAATGCATATTCAAATCTTTATAATATTTATGCAATTCAACATATTAGGGCATAAATCACTTTAAAATCAACAATAAAACATTGCCCATATCTCAGCTGAATCAAATAAACAATAATCTAAAAGATCCACGTTTAAAGTAAGCTCAATTTCATAAAATTAGGTGTAAAAGTGTTTGAGTCTTCACGGTTGAAAGGGACCATGAATCAATCCCACATACCTCAGTTAACCAAGAAAAAACAAGAAGAATTTGATGAAGAAGAGAGTCTTTCCTTAATCACCAAGCTAAGTCTTCACTAATTCACTTGAGAGGAGTTCTTATGATAGAGCTTGAATAAATTCTAAAGTGTTGAATTGAATTTGAATGGCAGAAGAAGAGTATATGTCATTTAAAAGTCTTAGGATAGGATAGAAAGTCACAAATGACCCTTTGGAATAGCTAAAATTACAAAAATACCATTAATGAAATGGAAGATAAAATGTTGTGAGGGGTCCCGTATGGAGGGCTCAGGGACCATGTAGCCTTCCATAAGGCTACACTTAGACAAAATTTCACGTAAGAAGTTTTGAGATAGTGATTCCATACTAGGAAAATTTTCACACTAACACTCATACGAAGGGCCATACGACCCATGAAGTGGTCACACGGCTCGTGAAGGGTTCCTCTGTGAATTGCCTTGGCCATAATGTGGTTTTCAAGGACAAAGCTACTCACATAGGCCACCATACAGCTAGTAAAGTTCCTCACGGACCATGTGGGATTCATGTCATGTAAGCCTTGGCATTAAATTCCATCTTAAGGCCAACACTCTACATACAAGGCCAAGGGGCACCTCAAGGCCCCTCTACACAGCCCTTGGTGAGTCACACGACCCATGGAGGTGCCCATGAGGCGTCACCTTGGTCAAAACTTTCTAGAACAAAATTTCATACACCATTATGGCCTAACAAAGTTTGGGTCCTTATATCATCTCCCCCTTGGGAACATTCATCAATGAAGGTGCAAAAACAAGGCTTGATTGAACATGAAAAGTTCAAACACAAGATAAAAAATGCATATTTCACCACAAGAAAATCATAAAGTCATTGAATAACATATCAAAAAATCTTTAAATCATTTCAAACATATTTAAATCATTTTCGTGCACATGTATGCATTCCATGTCATGAAACACAAGAGTGAAAGAATTAGAACCATTTGAAATTGGAAGAACCTACTACCTTAGGCTTGTGTAGAATGGAAAAGATGGGAATATTGTTTCATCATGTCCAACTCCGCCTCCCATATAGCACTGTCCATATGTTGATTTCTCCAAAGCACCTTAATTGAAGCCACATTTTTTATGCGAAGTCAATTCACTTGTCTATCCAAAATCTCAATCGGAACTTCCTCATAAGACAAGTTCTCCTCAACCTCAACACCTTCCAAATGCACAATTGTACAAGGATCGCCAATCAATTTCCTCAACATAGATATATGGAAAACCGAGTAAAGTGAGTTTAAATCTGAAGGCAAATCTAATCTATAAGCCATATTCTCAATCCTCTCAACAATCTCGTAAGGACCTACATATGAGGACTGAACTTGTCCTTCTTACCAAAACGTATTACACCCTTTATGGGTGAGACCTTCAGATACACCTAATCACTAACATGAAACTCAAGATCTCTCTTCCTAACATCCGAATAAGACTTTTGGCAACTTTGAGCCATTTTCAACCTCTCTCTAATCAACTTCATCTTCTTCATAGCCTCTAACACCAAATCCGAGATAATCAAGGCCATCTCTCCCAACTCAAATCACCCTATCGGAGATTTACATATTCTACACTATAAAGCCTCAAAATGAGTCATAAAAATGCTAGCATGAAAGCTATTGTTGTAAACAAACTCGATAAGTGGTAGATGATCATCCCAATTATCCTTGATTTCCAACACATAATCCCTCAACATGTCCTACAAAGTAAGAATTGTCCTATCGTCTTGTCCATCAGTTTGAGGATGAAAAGTGGTACTTAACTTCAGCTTAGTACCAAGTTCTCTTTGAAATGATCTCCAAAAGTGAGAAGTAAATTGTGTGCCACGATCCGATATGATAGACTTAGGCACACTATGCAAGCTCACCAACTCTTGGATATACAACCTTTCATAATCTTTGACATTGAAGGTAGTCTTGAGTGGTAGGAAATGAGCTGATTTAGTCATTCGATCAACAATAACCCAAATTAAATCAAATTACCTTCAGGTCCAAGCTAACTCAACCACAAAATCCATGTTCACATCTTCCCACTTCCAAGTGGGAATCTCAATATCTTGAGTGAAACCACTAGGCCTTTGATGCTCTACCTTTATTTGTTGACAATTAGGGCATTCAAATACAAACTTTCATATATCTTTCTTCATACCATGCCACCAATACACTTCCCTCAAATTTTGATATATTTTGGTAGATCCCAGATGAATAAAATAATGAGAGTTAGGGCCTCACTCATGATCACCTTCCTAAGATCATCAAAATCTAGAAGAAACAACCAATCTTGATACTGAAGCACACCATCTCCCCCTCAGGAGAAAATCTTTATCTTCTTTTTGGCAACCAATTTCTTCAACTCAACCAATGACGGGTCTAAATTCTATTTAGCCTTGACATCAACAACCAAAAAAGATTAAGCGCCATTCTGAACATGAATACCACCAGTATTAGAGTCGGCGAATCTGATATCCAACCTAGCTAAATGGTGAACATCTTTCACCAACTACTTCTTCTTATCCCGACTCATACCTAGGGTCTAGGAGTAACATAGAGAGAGGAACCCGAAAGTCCCCAAACAAGCCTCAAAGTATCCAAATTCACATCATCAATTTGGAAGCATATAAGAGATAGTAAAACATATAGTTCAAGGGATGAGAAAATATGACTCACGCTATGGGGATATCATAGGGATAGGGATTTGCATGGATTCACATAACACATAGCACATAAGGACTAAGATATAGGTAAGTATGACTCACTCTATGTGAGCAAAATAGGACTTAGGATCTTCCATATTTCCATATCATAACGTAAATCCATATCTTAATACTCATAATCAAATCTTAATAACCATATCCAATAGATAGCCATAATCATAATCTCTGAAGAACAACACAAGCATTTATTCGTATAAGAGACTATAAGATGTCCAACCATGCCTCTAGTCATAGAATAAGAAAGGGGCAAAGGCAAGTCCCGGGCTCACCCTCAAAGTAAATAGCATAAACAGAAGTAACATAAGGTAGATAAATGGTGGTTTGTCCTTAGAAGATAAGACTCACCACAACACTTTCTCAAATCTAATCTAGCCATCAAATGGTGAATGAAGGTAGTCTTCCGTCCCTACATAGTTAGATCATATAGGCAAAAAGTATGTATTAGTGCATTCGAATGTACTAAGTATGTGGACATAAAATGCAAATGGACTTACTAAAATTGCATTCAATGTTAGATGGAAAGGGCACATATATAGAAAGAGATATATAGCAAAGAATAATAGTATAACAATATGCCATGAAATGTATCAGGCATGAAATGTCATAATGCTTATATAAAGAGGGGATGAGACCTCAATCAACATATAAGACCAAGCAAGCTATTAGTTGGAGTCCCGATACTATCCCCATACCAGCAAAGAGGCAATCTACTTGCCAAAGGTAAATCATACTTCTCCTTACGAGCCTCCTATATTGGAAAATTAACCTACGAGCCTCCTATATTGGAAAATTAACTTTCCTTATGGGCCTCCCATTTTGAATAGCATTTTCATATCATATCATAATTTGTGACTGGACCTTACAAGCCTCCCATTTTGGTGAGGGTTACCAATCAATACCTATACTGGCACATAGTCCAAGAGAAAGAAAGAGGACACTTGGGGATAGCCATGACTCCTCCAATCTTATCGGGGCTAATTTATCATCCCACAAGAATACATATACCTATCCATTCTTTTCAAAAAAAGGTGAAAGACATTTCAATTTATTTCAATGCATACTTGGGCTTAAAAGTCAAACATTATTCATAATCATTCATACTTGGACTAGAAAGTCAAATCACAATTCAATCCATACTTTTCATGCATAGAAATAGCTCATTCACAATATCAACATGGTGTAAACTCCCAATATGCTCAAAGAGCCAATATCATAGATATTTATGTGATCACATTCTTGTTATAACCATATGTGAGCATAATTCACTGAACAATCAAATCCTATGTGAGCTTAACTCACTAAATTATTTTCAACAAAATCAAATTATCATGAATGCATATGCCATGAATGATATGTGAATAGCAATGGGCAATAGAGATTCAAACTTAAATCAACAATTCAATATGAAATTCAAGTAAATCCATAAGTTAAATCTATATTCAAATCATAATTTAGATTACCCATGCTTAGATCAAACTTTAAAAGGATAATGCATATTCAATCTTCATAATGTTCATGCAAGTCAATATATCAGGGTTTATATCACTTTAAAATCAATAACAAAACATAGCACATATCTCAATTGAATCAAATAAATAATAATCTTTAAAACACATTTAAAGTAAGCTAAATTTCATTAAAATCAAAGTAAAAGAGTTTGGGTCTTTATGGTTAAAAAGGACCATGAATCCATCCCACGTACCTTAGTTAGCCAAGAAGAAACAAGAAGAATTTCATGAAGAAGAGAGTCTTTCCTTAATCTTCAAGACAATCCTCTATGGTTAACTTTATGTGAGTTCTTAAGAGAGAGAGCTTGAATAAATTATAAGCACTGAATGAATTTGAATGAGTAAAGAAGAGTATAGGTCATTTGAATAAAGAGCATAGAAAGTCACGTAAGACCCTTAGGAGTAGCCAAAATTACAAGAATGTCATTAATGAAATAGATAATAAAATGGTGCTAGAGGTCCTATACCAAGGTCACACGTACCATGTAGGGATCACACAGATCGTGTGGCCTTCCATGAATCTATGCTTTGAAAGAATCTCACTAACAAAATTCAGAGACGGTGATTCCATACTTAGAAAATTTTCACATCAATGCGGATATGGAGAGCCATATAAACTGTGAAGGGTTATACGGACTGTATGAGGTTCATCTGTGAAGTACCTTGGCAAAAATATGGTTTTCAATGCCAAGCCTACATAACACAAGCCATCACATAGCCCATAAAGAGACTCACAGACCGTTTGGGGTCTATGTGGTGGAAACCTTGGTCTTGGACTCCAAAGTTAAGGCCAACACTCCACACACAAGGTCAAGGGCCACCTCAATGCTCCTTTGCATGACCTGTGGTAAGTCACGCGGCCCATGGAGGTGTCCATAAGGTGTCACCTTGGTCAAAAACTTTCTGGAACCAAATTCCAAGAACCATTAAGGTCATACATAGTCCGGGTCTTGTTACTTCCTTTTATCAACATGAGCTACAATCCCCATAGATAGTCCACTAAGAGCAGTGGCTACAACATTTGCCTTGCCAAGATGAAACTAAACATTCTTGTCATAGTCCTTGAGTAGTCCCAACTACCTCCTTTGCCTCAAGTTAAAATCCTTTTGCGTGAACACATACTGCAAACTCTTCTGATCGATGAAAACATCAACATGTACCCCATACAAATAATATCTCCAAATCTTCAAAGCAAATACCACAACCACTAACTTAAGATCATAAGTCAGGTAATTACGCTCATGCACCTTCAATTGCCTTGATGCATAAGTTATCACCTTTCCAGGTTGCATAAGTACATAACTCAACCCAATCTGAAAAGCATCACAATATACCACAAACCCATCTAAGCCATCCAATAGAGTCAAAACAAGAGCCAATGTAAGCTAATCTTTCAAAGTCTGAAGACTTTTCTCACATTCATCCGACCATACGAACTTGGTATCCTTTTGAGTCAATTTGGTCAATGGAGATGCAATGGATGAGAAACCATCCATAAACCTCTTGTAATAATCAGCCAACCCAAGAAAGCTTCGAATATCTGAAGGAGTCAATCGACTACGCCAATTGTTTATTGCATCAGTCTTCTTCAGGTCAACCTTAATACTATCATTGGACACCACATGACCAAGAAAAGATACTTTGCCCACCAAAATACACATTTGGTGAACTTAGCATAAAATTGCTTCTCCATTTGATTCTGAAGAACCAACCTCAAATGATTCATCTTCTCCCACTCACCTTGAGAATAAATAAAGATATCATCGACAAAGACAACCACAAAACTATCAAGAAATGGTTTTAACTCCCAACAAAGTTGGAGCATTAGTCAAACCAAATTACATCACCACATATTCAAAGTGACCAAGAGTCCTCCTTTGAAAAATTACTTTAATGTACTATTTATAGAATACAATTAAGTCCTCTATAAATTAGGAAAACTGGTCAGCAAACTCTACGAAAGCTCTCTACGACTCGCAGTGTGATTTACAACTCATAGTCAAGGTCTCCTAGGCTCTTGAGATTATGGACTTCTCTTTTACACACCACTTTATGATTTTTAAAGTGATTTACAACTCGTGCTGCATTAGTAGGCTTCAACTTCATCAAATTGTCCTTCACTGGAAATCTTCATGAAACCTATCTGTACGACTCGTAGGCATGTCTCATTGAGCTAATCTTTAGAAATTATCCCTCACTAGAATTTTTCACGAGACCTTATCTACGACTCGTAGAATGCTCTATGATCCGTAGAGGGTCTTATAAATCATCAAAACCCAGAAACTTCTGCCTTTTTTTCGAATCATGGCCAACTTGTAATCCTGCAAATAAAAATACAAAAATTCATAAAATCAACAAATATTGTATTGAGAACACATAAAATCCTAAGTTTTAAGCATAAAAGTGTTGTATTTTGACAGCACATCAATACCCTCATATTAAAATTATTGTTTTTTCCTCAAACGACGACTCAATCTATGTGGACAATATAGTAACACATAGAACTCAACTCAATGGCATATATTATTTACATCTCAAACTCGAATACCCTCACACCAGCTTTCCAAAACAAGATCAAATAGCTATTTTAGTAAACCAATCCAAACTGGTGCATATGACAACATAACTATGATAAGCAACGAGCTATCAACAGTCCACAATTAGTGAACAAGTCAAATGCCAACAATGCAATGCAAGTGCCCTCACAGAAAGAATTCCCATATTTGATACTCAATGATGATTTCAAGTTTAACCTTGAGACTATGCAAAAATAACCTTGCCCTTATACTTATGACTCAGACCTTCAACTAACTAGACTATGATCACTTTAAAACTTTCTAGGTTAGTAACGTAGGCTAAGGGGGCTTTAGTATGATATTTTAGGAATAGTGACTAAATATCCTCCTTGAAACTGCATTTTTCTACACTCTTGCCCCACCAACTCCGTCATTTTCACCTTATTCTTGCTTTTTTTATTATTCAAGCCTTTATGGGTACTTTCTTCTCAATTTTCAGTATTTTTGCGTTGTTTTTATGCTTCACTTTGCTTTTTTTTAAGCTCAATCTAAGTATCTTTTATTTTTCTTGGACTCAATATATGATTTTTCTTCTTTTTCTCTTCGTTCTTAACTCCCCCCCCCCTTTTATTTTTGTTCTTTATCTTTTACACCAGTCATCCCCAACTTAGGCTTTTAGCCTATGCTGAACTGAACAATATCCATCCTCCGAACCAGGGCCACATTTGGTAGCCACCCTTAACTTGGATTTTTGCATCAATCATGGTTCACAATGCTCAAGGAAAGACCAGGGCAATTTTAGAATTTTTCACTAGATAAGGCTAGGTTAATTACGTTTTTAGAAAGAATAAGTACATGTAAGGCTCAAATATTTGGAACAAGGGATATATCATCATTTGGTTAGTTATTTTTAGGGTAAAGTGGACTATTTAAGAACAAAGGCCTAAGATCCTTTCCTAATTCATTCAATCTATAATCTAACTAAGAGTAATGGGGAAAGTTCTAAATTAGCACAAAATACATGAATCTAGCAAAACAAGCTCATGCTCACATGGCATTGCATGCATAATGACCAAAAGACTCACAGATTATGCTTTCTATCTCAATTTACCCTCACTTATTATAACAAATATTGTCAAACACCCGAACATGTATGGTTACTCTCTAACTACTAACCAAAAATTTTGGTGGGTATCATTTTTCAAAATAAAACATAAAAACATGTTATATACCACAAGTATTAGTACTATATGCTACAAATATTATCTAAGCATCCTAAACATGCCTGTTCAATAGAAATTAAATATTCACGAAGAAAAAGAACACAGGTAAGAAAATCTCGAGATCAAAAATTAGGGTAGTTATGGACCATAAGCTACTCAGACTTCACTAAGGCCCATGACTACTCACACCGGATTGAAAAAGATGTGCATTCTCAAGAATGGACAAAATCAAGTAAAAATAAAATATAAGCTGTCAAAAACACATACCTTGGAACCTAAGCACTAGTCTGTGGTTGAGTCTGGCCACCTTTCTCTGTATAGTAGTCTGCTCAGTGGTAATACTCTATCTGGAGGGTCCAATAACACTCAACTAATCCTCCTTCTGCGCTCATCTTATCTTCTCATCATGCCTCAACTTCATCAAGGCACGCTCGAGATCCTTCTCCTTTGATCTTCTCGCACATACATGTTTATCCTTTGGGTCCTCATCTGTGTAAGGTCTCTTCTTGAGGGAAGAATAGGTAGGCTCACTAGGAGCAAGTAAATTAAGCACCGACGTTGGAGATATTGAAACGCCCCAAAATATGCATCAAAATGCCCATTTTCATAATTTTCATATATCTCAAAATCTATGTGTGATCTTGAAAATCTAAGTTCATATTCTTGATCAGGGGGCAAAATTGAGTGGGAGATGGATACAAATCAAATTTTGGAGTACTCGTAGCAAAAAATAATTTTTTCTAATTTATGATTTTTAGTGGTTGTTCGCGCCCTAGTCGGGATGCGCCAAGGGCACAAGTAGTGCTTTTGGTCAGGCGCAATAGGTCCGTGTTGCACTAGAGACGTGGACCAGTGCAATATTTTCCTTACTTTTTTCCATGTCAACCGAGGGCATTAGAGTCATAGCCCCATGCCCACTTAAACGTGAAATGACCCATACGTATCCATTTTAAGCTCTACAACTCACTAAACCCTCTCTCAGAATCCCTCTAAGACTCTATCAAATTCTCTCATCCAAATATAAGAAATTCAATATGAACTTTGGGACTCAGGGATTCATTTAAAGCTCTAAAACCACTTTAAGTTTACTTCAAGAAAATCAAGGTTTAAGATATGAGTTTCATCCATTGGGTCCTTTCACTCGTAGAACCCAACCTTTCTTTTTATGAAAATTACATGTTTTCAAGTTGTATTACCTATGGGTATCTCTTATTGTGGATTATGAATATAAATTATGTTGTGTTTTTATGAAATATTGATTTTCCAAGCTTATTCCATGAATTGGTTTATCCATTGATACAATGCATGTGTTGAGCTATGAAACCATGAACTATCATGAGCTTTTGTAATGAATTTCAAGGTACCTAACATGATGGTTTTACTACCTATTGGTGGATTGATTTGCATTAACTTTACTCATCTCATTTCACTCTTGAATTGCATGATTTTGAATAAGTATCATGAACCTACCATGTGTTTGATAAAATGGCATGACAAAAATTCTCAAGTTATTAATGATCTATTACATGATTTATAAGTTAAGTGACTTCATGATGTTTAAGGGCTTTCAAGTATGTATTGAATTCGTGAAAAGTATCTACGATTTTACAAGTATCAAGTTAAACCCCATTTCAAGATTCTTACCTCTTGTGAGCCATTCAAGTTAAAGCAAGGGTTTAAGTATGGTTATTCTCTACTCTCATGTTCAAGTTAGGCTCACTACTAGAGGTCAAGCATGTTTATGAGCTACTCAAGTCATGTTCTTACAA
>JAABOM020082597.1:0-31421 GCA_011800125.2 Solanum clarkiae | reverse complement strand
CATCATTAGGGCTCCATCTTAGTCTATTGATCAATTAGGTCCCAAACTTTTCTATTTTTAATCCAATCAAGGACTTCTGACTCAACCTAATTATTTAAGCCAAACTCACTTGATACCCCAATCATACATCGAAAAAAAATTACCTGAGTTCACTTACTCAACATTCACAACAATACTCCCAATTGGGTAGTTATACTTAATTTAAGAAATACAGGGTCTAACACTTGAATATGTCTTTGAACCTTCTTATTAGTTGATAGAGGCTTGATAGACTGAGTCAAATAGAGTAAAGTGGAGATTGTCTTAGTTTCAAAGTCAATTTTGGAAAACTATTATTATTATTTTGAACTGAAACGTTGTGTTATTTTAATACAAGACATCTTAAAAATTATATTACATGAGAATTTGAATTCCCACTTAGTACTTTGTTTTGTTTCATTAAGTCTTCTGCTAATTGAATAAGTAAATTAAGCCAAGTGTTTAGCTTGGGAACCAACAATGGTTTCTGAGTGCCAGCCACACCTAGGGCACCCTCTCGGAGTATGACAAACTTGGTATTAGAGCACAGAGTTTAAGTATCGTAGGGAGTCTATGAAACAATATCTAGCAAAGTCCTTATTATTGATGTTAAGCGCGCCACATCCATAATAGTAAAGCTATAGGACATTAGGAATTGTCTCACTTCTAATTCTAAATCGTGCAATACAGTTATTCCCTAAGAAACTTATGATGATTTATGCATTTCTTTGAACATTTCAACTATGTCTTTTATATGAGGTGATAAAAACATTAATCTTCAAACCCTTGCCAATGAGTTCCATTATGATAAAGTAATTAGAATGGTGTAGAAACTGCACTAGGCTTGAGAGAAGCCGGCTAGTGTGCTGAGTTGAATGATTAAAAAAACATACTCTTATTTATGTAAATCGTGCATTTGAGTTAAGCTAAGATATACCCAGGCTATTTTATCCAAAACTTGCTTCCGATGTTATTTGTGAGAGGGAAAGTTATATCTCTAAAAGTTTAATGCTACCACCTAAGGAAGTATGTTTGAGGTGTTGTAATCCATGAGTAGAATTGAGTCATTCGAGAGCTAGAAGGACAATAGTGAAAAATAGAGAAAGGATAGTAAGAGTGATTGTTGACTGAGGCTTGTAACTATGGTCATGTCTCTATTAGGTAAGTAACTGGGTGATGAGTCGATTACCATGAGTTTTGATGAAAGAATTGTAAGTACCATTTGATTTTCCTGAAGAGGTATAAAGAAAAAGTTATTGTTAAGGTGTATTTGATATGCCCAAATTTACACTCCAAAAAGAATAGCAAATTCTTCGTTGATCAAATATAGAACTCAACAAGAATTAAGGTCGATCCCATAGGGGATGCGTGAGAATATATCTCTTAGCATCCTTTTTTAAATGTAATATCTATTCCCAAAATAAAAGTGTATAAGCAAATGGGGGTTTTGATATTGCTAACTAATCTAGTAAAGTAAAGTGATGACAGGATTGCAATAACTATTGGATTTCGCACCATTGATTAGAAGCTCGGATTGTGTTCCCCATGATGCCCAATGTGATAGCTAAATTTGTCTAGTAAACCCATTCATGGTTGCATATACAAGATCAAACAAGTTATGTAACACATTTCCGATCCTTCATAGATGCATTTTTTTCATCACCTTCCGATCTCAGAACGTGTACTCTTTAACCCTTGTTATGGACCCCAGAATAATATCACATTCTTGACTTAAGCAATTAGACTATGTTAAAAACCTTGAATTTCTATCTAGATGTTTTTTCCTAATCACTACATCCCTTCCAGGCATGTAACAAATACAAGCTCACCCTAATGTGTCGACTCATTAAGGAAGAAGTTAAAGCAAATAACACTCAATGTATACGATAATCAATCTCGAGATTTATCTGAAATTCGTCTATTTTATTGAGTTGTCATGGTTCCCACAACCCTAGTTGTGGGTTTATCCTAGCATATTCAATATAAATAACCACAACACTATAAAGAAATCAGGATAAAGAAATTACTATTGATAGAGTGATAAATTCACAGATTACAATCTCAAAGAGATGATCAAAATCCAAGAGTTCAATGTAATTAAGCGCAAAATAGTATTCTCTCGTTACTTTCTATCTCCAACCGTCAAGTACAAATAAAAATGGAATATATATATACAAGGAAAAACCTAATCAGATTTAAAACAGGAAAGCAACATAGGCATGGACACGGGCAGCAACATAGGCTTCGAATGGACCGTGAAATGGTTTATGATCCCGTACTTGGCCTTCAAATCACATTACTTCCTCACGTGCAGTCATCACGAGCCATGGTTAGAGTGCATGGTCCATGACTCTTACCTTGTGCAATTTCTTTACTGTATAGCTTCGCCACTAGTGCCACAACCCTCCACACAGTCCATGGTGTGCCCATGATTCGTGGAGGGTCCCATTGACTTATCCTTGGCAAAATTCCTCTATTTTCAATGGTGCCTGACCTATTTCACGCCAACTATATGGCCAAGTCATACAACCCGTGTCATCTCCCACAGTCTATGAAAGGCACCGTGGGACTTGCCAATTTCCTTCATTCCAGTCATCTCTTGGCACACTAAGTGTGAGGCCATGGAAGGCCTCACGGTCCATTTAATAGCACATGGTCTGTGCAAGTGCTCATGCTCCTCCACATTGATTCATTTCTTGCTTCGTGTGCCCATGCCAAATCCACGCGGCCTCTCACGGTCCGTGTGATGCTACATAGGCCGTGGAGGCCTCCATATGAAAAATATTATGCTCTTTTTCATTTCTTTCCTTGTATTCTGCTCAAACACCATGCCTTGTCCGTTTCCTGAAATTTAACATAAAGCACACATCAAACCAACAAAATTGCTTGAGAACGCGCAAAAATGCTATGTTTAAAGTGTTACAAGATTCGTATTTTCACAACTCATCAACACCCTCAACTTAGAATAATTGCTTATCCTCAAGCAATGACTACTTAACAAAACAATGCGTAAATGCAAATGCTCAATAGGAACTATGAGTAACCCCTCAATTTCAACACATGCCCAGAAAATATGCTTAAATTGTGCTTACACCCCAAACAGACCTTCACAAATCAAGGTAAACATCATACCATGTATAGTCAACCCACATACGATAGAGAACAAAGACGAACTAGTTGTATTAGCAACCAATCAGTGCAAGGATAGTGCCCTCACCATAAAGAAGTCTCATACAGAGTATACCAAGGCAAAACAGAGACTGGAATGTAGAAACTCACTCTCACAAGTGATTTTCAGTAGACCCAGAAGTATCGGCCATATGCTTGCCCTTATTTTTGCCACCTTGACTCTTGAACGACCTTTTTAGGATCACTTTAGACTTTTATGGCTTGTAACTTAGGCTCAAGCTAGGGTGAGGTACATTTAGAATGAAAGTGACTAGCTTGTGCCTCCAAGACACTATTTTGGCTTAGCCCTCTACTTTCAGTTCTCTAAACTCTTATTGCGCATATTCTTTCAACTTTGTTTGCCATTGGGAGTGATGTCAACTTTCTTTTCTTTTCTTTTTTGGCTATTTTGATTTATTCATGGACATACCCTAAACTTTTCTTTTCTCCTTTTCTCACTTGACTCTTTTCATATCTTAACTTTTCTACATTTTTCATAACAGCCACCCTCAACTTAGGTTTTTGACCTAAGTTAAGGTACACAATGTCTTTCAGAGGACGAAGGGCCAATATAAGCCACCCTCAACTTAAAACTTTGGTCTAAGCCGAGGTTCACAGTGTCCTTAGAGAGACCCGGGCCAAAGTAGCATTCTGCAAATAGAAAAGGAAGGTGAGTCGGGTGATTACAAAGAAAAGGGTCTAGTTAGGCTCAACTTTTTGTTTAAAAGGGAACAATTGAAATTTGGTTGGTAGGCTTTTCGTCTAAGTGACTAACAAGGAATTGTCTTAGTGGGACTAACAAGGAAAGTTCTAGCTCACAAGTGCATCAACTAAATGATGCAAACAAGCTCACACAGACGTTGCACATATCCTACACTAGTTAGCAGTAATCAACACAGTCATGCTTCATTCATCAAGATACCAACCATACAATGTATACAGTGCCAAATGTCATACAAGTTAGTCAGGATGGGATGCATGCACATACAACCTTTTTGAAATTTTTTTAACTTGGGGAACTTTTCATGGAAAACAAGGGTTAACCTAGATTCCTGTAAACACTTATATCTATACAGACAGCACAACCTAAACATGCCAGTTCTACTTGATGGTACACTTGAGAGAAAAGAAACATCGGAAGAAAAACTTTCAAGTGGCAAGATGCCCCATCCCCTCCAAAAAAATGGTGTAGTGCCCTCACTGCACCATAGCCAGAAATAAAGACGCACCGGATCCAAAAGTGCTCTCGGAAGCTCCTACCTTCGCTGCCTCCCATGGGAGCCACTCTCTTTTATCTCATTTGGTGGTTGCTCGACGCTGGGCTCTCATGGCCTCGCATAACTTCATCTCCTCTGCTATTTTCGGATCAGGTGGAGGGCTACTCCGCTGACTATGCCTCTTGCCTTTGTCCTTTCACTTGGGCTCACTAGTAGCTAGCATAGACATGACAGTTGGGGTGGGTGGACTGCCCTACAACTCATCTAAATCTGGTTCCACTGCTGGGGCATTAAAAAGGGTCATCCAAGATTCTGGAAGCGGGATTATTGTAACATGGTTATACTGAGTAGTCAACTCGGAAATTTGGTTCTTCATGTCATTCATAGTCTGCACAATATTCTTCATCTCTTCCCTAGACATACTACAAAATATATCATAGAAGTACCTCTCTAAAGTGTTAACGTGGTTCTAGAGGATGCGGATTTGGCCTAGAAGCTTAGCCCAATGTCGCTCCTCTACTTGGTATATATGAGATAGGGCCACATAAGGCATCCTCTCGACTACCTGATAAACAATGGGCCATGTCTGTCATTGGTCTAACACTAACCTAGAGAGAAGCCCATACTGGATATATGCATATCCTTGCTACAATGGAGGTGGAGCAACATTGCCCTTAAGCTCTCAGAAGCCTTGCCTGACTGTGGGGCAAGGTGATCCCCCACAACCCCCCATGGCAAGGGCTGCTATGGGGCAGCATGATGAAATATTGACGGACCCCGTAGCATACATGTTCTCATCCGCGTAAAAGGGTGGTTAATATCTTTAATGAGTGCGATGTTGACCATGCCTTTAGGTCTATCTTTCGGTCGAAAATATGAGTGGTAGGGCCATAGGCTTATTTGCACAAAGCTCTAATCAAGCATGGGAAAAATATGTCAACTCTATCATTCAATTCTCGGTCCCATATCATAATATTCTTCATCTCTTCCCCTAACATACTACAAAACATATCATAGAAGTACCCCTCCAAAGTGTTAACGTGTTTCTGAAGGATGCAGATTTGACCCAAAAGCTTAGTCTAAAGTCGCTCCTCTACTTGGTGTACATGAGATAGGACCACATAAGGCACCCTCTCGACTACCCGATTAGCGATGGCCCATGTCTATCGTTGGTCTAAACCCAACCTACAGAAAAACTCATATGGGACATGTGCATATCCTTGCTGCAATGGAGGTGGCACAACATTACCCTCAGGCTGCTTAGAAACCTTACCTGACTGTGGGAAGAGGTGAACCCCCCCTCTTCCCACATGGCAAGGGCTACTATGGGGCAGCATGGAGAAATATCGCCGGACCCTTGGTGTGCATATTCTCATCTACATAAGAGGGTCGTTGTCATCTTTAATGAGTGCGATGTGGACAATGCCTCTAGGGGATATCTTTCGGTCTAAAATACTAGTGGTAGGGCCATGGGTCTATTTACATAAGGCTCGAATCAAGCATGGGAAAAACAAACCAGCTCTGTCATTCAATGCCCGGTCCCATATCACAATATTCTTCATCTCTTTCCCAAACATACTATGAAACATATCATAAAAGTACCCTTCCAAAGTGTTAAGGTGGTTCAGGAGGATACAGATTTGGCCCAGAAGTTTAGTCCAAAATCGCTCCTTTGCTTGGTGTACATGAGATAGGACCATATAAGGCATCCTCTCAACTACCTGATCAACAATGGCCCATGTTTGTCGTTAGTTTGATCAAAACCAACATAGAGCGAAACTCATATGGGACATATGCATATCCTTATTGCAATAGAGGTGGCGTAACACTGCCCTTAGGCTGCTTAGAAATCTTGCCTGACTGTAGGGCAGAGGTGAGCCCTTCCTCCCCCCCATGGCAAGGACTACAGTAGGGCAGCATGGGAAAACATTGTCGGACCCCCTAGTATACGTGTTTTCGGCCACATAAGAGGGTTATTGACATATTTAATGAGTGCGATGTCGACCATACCTTTAGAGGCTATCTTTCGGTCCATAATATGGGTAGTAGAGCCAAGATATTATTTGCAAAGGGCTCAAATCAAGCATGGGAAAAACATGCTAGCTCTATCATTTAATGCCCGGTCCCATATCACTGTTGCAATGATCCATCCCATGTTCAATCCATATTTGGCAATCAAGCATATTGTTTAAGAGGCCTGCGAAGGAGCGTGTTATCATTACCTGGGGGATGAAGTTTGGCGCACACCACCGACCACCAAAACTTTGTATAAAAAGTAAGAGAGCACTTGGTAATTATGATCCTGGGGTTCATGGTCCAAGACGCTTCAGCCCTTTGTAGGGTAATTCGTTGTGCGATCCCATGTTAATATAGCGGCCTGGGAAGTCAATTTTGACATTTGCCCCTCATTAGTAACGTTGTGGTAGCAATCAATGTATAAGCCATTCGACAGGGCTCGGTAGACTGGACAAAGAGGAATCTATTGATGGTGATTTCCAAAATATCCACCCGTGCACCACGTATAGTAACATGATCATGTGAGGTCAATCGAAAGGCTAGCTGCTTCTTCAACTTTTTGGAATGTCCACCATGTACTGAGTTCAACACACTGGTGACATAGTTGGAATAAAATTCCTCAATAATTGCTGGCCCATAATATTCGGGTTGTTTTGCCATCCAACCATATTGATATGAGTCAAACACTGCTTTAATATCAAGAATTTTATTAACTTGATCTGTTATTACTCAAACCTCAGGAATGACAACCCGTCGTTCAAACCCCCCGGAGCCTTGGTTAGCCCTTAAGTGAAAATCTCCTTAATGCATGGGATTGTCCATCAAGCTCATAAAAATATTATAAGCCACCTAGTGGTTTTAAGATCTGACATCCGGGAGACTGCATAATGGATGGCCTCATTATCACTATCTCGAAGGTCAATCTCATCAGCCTGAGCATCATGGTGATGCTGGTCAGCCTCCGAGGTTTGTGCGCGTTCTTCCTGCTTTGGAGTAGCGTCCTTCTCCTGAACTCCCTCATAGGGAACCCCCTTCTCATACTAGGGGCTATGGTCTGACTAACTGCATGAGCCCTTATGATGTGAGAGGAGTGAGAGGAGATACTACTAGTGAATTGGACCTCGGACCCTCCCGAGGAGTCATCGCCTAAGTCACTCCTATTTTGATGGTTAGAAGATACAATTGGATAATCATAGAGACGTGACCTAAGCTCCTTCCTAGGTTGGGTTGACTTTCGACATAGCCCCTTAATACCTGCAACTGTCAAAAGTGGATGAAAATGATTTAATATTTTGGAACAGGCTAGTTGACGCACTAACGGGTACTTAGACTTCCCCGGTGCCACGAAGTGACAATAACCCTTAAGAGAAACGTCACCTGGTCTATCATAGGGAAATAACACTTAAGGAACATATGGAACTTAACTATAATAAACCTATGAGATATAACACAAGAACACAATAGAGGGCCTTTGGCCGAAACCCCCAAATGGACCGTGAAACGACCCCAAAAAGTGCCAAAAATGTGCCTTGAAGTGCCCAAACTTTTAAATTCCATATATATCAAAATCCATTCGCTATATCAAAACTTTGACTCCATTTTCTAGTTCAGGGGCTCAAAATTAGGGGGAAAAAGGGTCTAGCCCCGATTAAAGAGCGAAAGATTAGCAATCATAATTTTTCAAGAATGTAATTTCCATAGTGGAATCTGCATCTCTTCCGCGACGCGCCTCTACTTTACTTTTTTCCTGATTTTTTTGGTTTAGTCCAGGAATTCTAAGTCCTGAGATTAAGTGTTTCTAAATGTGTTTTTACTTATACTTAACCTTATTTCACCCTCATATCATCCTAAATATTTTCCAATAATCACTCAAACACTTAACCATATTTTCACTCACAAATTCAAGCCTCAAACCCTCATCCGGAACTACGATTTTTCTTCAAGGTTCTTCTTCAAGCTTCAAGTCTCCATCTTTAAAATCTTCACCAAATTAATCTCCAAGCTAAGGTATGTGGGTTTATTTCATAGGTTCCTTTCACCTATGATACCCAAGCCTCCTTTACTCAAACGGTATGATTTAAAGTTGATTTACAAATGAATCTTGCTTATTATGAAATTCACTGTATACTATGTTAAAGCTATGTGAAATTGTGACTGTTTTGCTATTTTTTGAGCTATAAATCTTTGATCTATTATAAGATTTGAGGAGGGGTTTTGATATATATTACTTGAGGGTATTTCAAGGTGTTGATCGATGGTTTTACAGTGGATTTTCTTGCATGATTTCATCTCTATATTTCATGGTTTTATACTAGCATTACACACCCTCTAAGTATTTGATAAAATGCCCGGATGTGGTTTCTTGAGGAGTTGAAGGTCCAAAGCATGAGATATGATTTGATTGACTATATGATGATGAAATGAGCTTATGTATATGATGTACTCTATATAAAATATTGGATTGGACTATGCCCAATCCTAGGGGACAAGAGCCCAGGTAACCGAGGTAGGGGTTTGTATTCATCAACAATGTGATGGATTTGTACTTCGCAAGCATGGTGATAAGGTGTAATTATCATCAACCATGTGAGGGGTTTGTACCAGATCACCGGGATGATGAGGTGAAACCATCGTCAACCAACCGAGGGGTTTGTACCTTAGAAATCTATCTTGGTCTATTCTTCACATATGATATCCTATATGAGCATGAACTACTTAAGAATGATTTTCTTATGCATTGATGATACATGTCATATTGTTATATTATGCCAATTGCGTATTGTTACTCATTTTGACCATGATGCCTAATCCTTGTTGCATTACATCCTACGTAGTTAGTACAGTCAAACGTACTACCGCATACTCTAGCCTACATGATATCACCATATATGCCCAAGTTGATCATCCTTCTCCTCCATGTGGCTAGTTCGATACTACTCAAGCTAGTTAGTGATTCCTCCACTTCAGGTACCTTAGTCCATGTTTCTCTTATTATGTATTGAGACATTCTTCTTTATTGTCTATTTTGACTATGAGGGTGAGCCAATTTTTTTGTATTAGCCCCCGCTCTTTTCTATGAATTAGAGGTGTTTGTTGGACGTGTTATGCATCTATGCTAAGAGCCTTGACTCTATTATTCTTGATGTCTATGATATGAAAGTGCTTTCCCTCAGCCACAATTGCCCAACTTTATTATCTCTTGGTTTTTGTTTTATTGCTTCCGAAAAATAGTATGTGTAATGATGTTCTAAGAGGCTTGCTTGGGGTCCCTTCGGGTTCCCGTTGTACTATGTTACGTCTAGGCCCTAATCTTGGGTCATGACGAACCATGATAAGGAGCACAGGTCATGAAATGGGCTATCTCAAAGGACGTGTGAGCCGCATTAAGGGTCCATCATGATGGATGACCCACACGGGCCGTGGAAGAGAACACCGATCGTATAGGGCTCCATGAAGGCAGACTTAGTAGGTACATTCTAAGGGCCCCACCACAGGACATCCATATGTGTCGTGAACTAGAGCACAATTCATGAGGTGACCAACAACAAGTCCCTTAGCTTCACACCATGACCAAGGAATCACTCAGGATGGGCTATACTACTCATTTCATGGAACACAGATCGTGATGCGTGCCATGATGAGCCTCCTCGACGGCTTCTCATCTTCAGCCCATTGTTTAGGCATAATTAGTTAATAGTACGTTACATCACGCTACCCTACACACCCCACAATGTATCACATACCATTTTACTAAGAGAAAACATAAAGAACTACAAAAATCACCAAACACCATGAATGATAGTACAAGCACTCAACATGGTGATTTACATCCCCATATGCAATACCCAAAAAGAATTCATGCAATATGACACTCTAAGCAAAGAAAGACTCAATTTTAAGTAGCGATTAACATGTGTGCACTAACACCACACTATAAAATGAAGAAAATGGATGCTTACTTAATGAAGAACAATGGGTGGTGATAACTTTTCTTGAAAAGGGGAGATCCAAATGAAAATTAGAACTATGGATCATGAGATTGAAGAATCTTTCATGAAAATGGAGATACAATTTTGTGGGTATGAGAGAGGGGACATGAGAGAAGAGAATAAGTGAAGAGAATGAGTGAAGAGAATGAGAGTTTGGGAAGTTTGGAGTAAAATAAGGGCTCTTTAATGTCCTTTGACGATAGGGTTGTCTGATGCCACCTCCACGGACAGCCATATGGTTTGTGAGACATGTCATGGTCCATTTAGACCGTCCATTTGCTCACCCTTAGGGAATTTGAAAAGCTTACCTGGGCCATACATAACCTACTTATGATAGGTTACATGGACCGTGTGAGGTGCCGTGGTGTTGATCTTGATGCTGGCATAAAGTTGGCGCCCTACGGATGACCAAGGATGGGTTCAAATGCACATGGTCTATGAAAATAGTTATGAGACCTTCATTTACTGAACTCCAGCCACAAAGGCCTTATGTCACCCCTCCCACCATTTGTAAGAGCATGAACCCTTAAAATGCCACCTAAACTTACCTACAAATACAAAACAAAAACAAAAATGCATGACATGATAGTTTCTTTTAACTATTATAAAGCATGGGTTGCCTCCCATAAAATGTATTTTTAACATTGCGACATGATGCAACTACATTGACTACTCAGACTTCATGAAGTTGTACTATCTCTATCACTAAGCTTCACCTATAACACCTAAGTGTGGTTTACTCATTGCCCATTAAATTTGAATCTATGTCCAATTTCTGCCTCTATATCTATTGCATCATTGGGAATACTTGGGTAATTTTGTACGGGCCAGACTACCTAGACTTGAGCTTACCTAGAAACAACCTTAACATGGAGTTGTACAGCAGAACCTTATCACCAACACTGAAAGTTCATGGTGCAATGTGCTTGTCATGTTGGAACTTCATCCTGTCCTTGTAGAGTGTTGCACTCTCATAAGCTTGTAGGTGAAACTGATCCAACTCATTGAGTTGATCCAGTCTCACGTTAGTGGCGTCACTCCAAGTCATATTCAACTTCTTTGGAGCCTAGAGTTCCTTGTACTCTAACTCCACAGGTAGATGGAAGGCTTTACCAAACACCAATTGGTATGGGGACATACCAATAGGTGTCTTGTAAGCCGTCCTATAAGCCTACAGTGCATCATCCAGTTTTTGGGTCTACTCAGTTCTATTCGCATTCACAGACCTGGTCTACAGATGGTACGGCTTGAAGAGGGTTGGCAAGGTAGCTTGTGAATTAAAGTTTCCTAGTGAAATGAGCTTTGTTCATCCGGTATTCCATGTCTTTATGTTGAGAAAATGTGTTGGAAATCCTAATGCTATTGCGCCTCTTGATGTTTTGGGTGTTGTTCAGGATAAATTGACTTAAGAGAATGTCACAAGCCAAGCCCAGGGCCTAGACGTGACACGGCAAATAGGAAACCCGAAGGAACCCCAAACCAGCCTCTTAACTTGTAATTATACATCCTTGGTCGCGGAAGCATATAAAAGACATATAGAGTAAGAATAGGGGCAATAGGGCTAAGGGAAAGCTTGCATAAATATCATAATCAAGAGATAAGAGTCAAAGCTCATAAATAGATACATAACTTGTCCAATAGACAACCAT
Source organism: Solanum clarkiae (assembly GCA_011800125.2). Classification (NCBI taxonomy): domain Eukaryota; kingdom Viridiplantae; phylum Streptophyta; class Magnoliopsida; order Solanales; family Solanaceae; genus Solanum; species Solanum clarkiae. The sequence continues at coordinate 19,364 of JAABOM020082597.1, read as the reverse complement.
AAATACATAGAGCAGGGGTCAAGACAAAGTAACCGGGCTCACCCTCATAGTCAAAATAGAACATAGGAAAGTATCTCAATAAATAGATAATAGCAACATAGACTAAGGTCCCTGAAGGGAAGGACTCACCTACTAACTTTGAGTAGAATTGATCTAGCCACATGGAGGAGGAGGATGATCAACTTGAGTATCGGTTCCTACATGGTGATGTGATGCAGGCAAGAGTATGTATTCATAGATTTGAATGTACTAAGTACGTGGGATGTAATGCAACAATAGATAGACATATTCAAAATGCATACATTAGACAGTAGGCATAGTACAACAATATGACATGTATGATCAATGTGTATGTAAAACATGTTTAAGTAGCTCATGCTCATATTGGATATCATATGTCTAGAAGAGACTAAGCTAGAATCTCAACTTTGGTTGGGAGATGCCATTCACACCCAGACACCCTTGTGGCAAGGTATATACCCCTTACATGGTTGATGCCATTCATACCTGGACACCCTCATGGCAAGGTACATACCCCTCACATGGTTGATCTCATTAACACCTGGACACCCTGGTGACAAGGTACATACCCCTCACATGATTGATGCCATTCATACCAGGACACCCTGGTGGCAAGGTACATACCCCTCACATGGTTGATGCTATTCATACCTAGATATACTGGTGGCAAGGTACATACCTCTCACATAGTTATTCGGGCTACTATAACCCCCGGATCGGGTATGGTCTAATGCAAAACATTATATAGAACATATATGTCATGTACATAAGCTCATTTCATTATCATACAGTCAATCATATCATATCTCATGTTTTGGGCTTTCATTTCCACAAGAAACCCTAGATGGACTATTTATCAAACACTTGGGGTATATGTGATGGGGGTAAAAGACCATGCAATTTGGAGATGTAATCATGCAAAAAAATCTATAGTTCAATCATCAATTAACACCTTGCAACACCCCAAGACATTCATATCAAAACCCCTCACCAAATCCAACAATAGATCCAAGATTTAGAGCTCAAAACATGCTAAAACAACTATCCTTTCATGAACTAAAATCATTGTGCAGTAAATTTCTCAATATACAAGAGTCACATGTAAAATGAACTTTAAATCATACAATGTTAGTAAAAAAAAGGCTTATACACCGTGGGTGAATGGACCCAATGGTTCAATGCTACACACCTTAGCTTTGGAGAAGCTCTTGGTGTGGATTGAAAGTGGAGGCTTGAAGCTTGAAGGAAATCCTTAGTTCCGGATGAGGGTGTAGATTGAAAATGGAGGCTTGAAGCTTGAAGAAAATCCTTAATTCTGGATGAGGGTTTTCGGACTTGAATTTGGGAGTTAAAAATACGGCTAAGTGTTGGAGTGAGTATTCGAAAATGTTTTGGGTGATATGAGAGTGAAATAAGGCTAAGTATAGGTAAAAATACATTTGAAAACACTTAGGCCCAAGACTTAAAAGTCTTGGATCGAGATAACAAAACTAGCCAAAAGTAACACTACTTTGCGACAGATGCGCGTCGCGGAGCCGTCACGAATTGCCTCTGAAAATTGAAATTTTGGAAAAATCAAGTTTTACTACAGTTTCTCTAAAATGGTGGTTAGACCCTCTTCCACTTAATTTGGGACCCTCGAACACAAATATGTAGTCGTATTTTCGATATCGCGCATTGATTTTGAGATATATTGAATTTAGAATTCTGGGCATTCCAAGGCGTATTTTCGGGCACTTTTTGGGTTGTTACAATATCTCCCCTTTGGAAACATTCGTTCCTAAATGTAAAAGAGACGTACTGTACAAGAGTGATCATCAACAAATCAGCCCCAACAAGAATGCAATATAACATGTAAAACACCACTTTCAAATTCTCAACATAGGTGTAAAATCATCATAAGTTTACCAACTTAAACTTGAATGAATATGAATGACATAGGGGTTAAAATATGAGACTTGAAATCGTATAGGGTAGTTAGGATTAGTACCTTAGGCTTGAGTGGAGTGGAAAAGATAAGGATACAACTTTTGCATGTCCGCTTTGGCCTCTTATATAGTAATTTCAACTTGTTGGTTCCTCCAAAGGACCTTAATGGATGTCATCTCTTTGTTCCTCAATCTCTTCACTTTCCTATCCAAGATCTAAACAAGAACCTCCTCATAAGCCAAGTTATCCTCAACAACACCTACAACATCAAGAGGCACAATGGCATTAGGATCACCAACACACTTTCTCAACGTAGAAACATGGAATATCGGATGAACCAAATTCATTTCACTAGGAAACTTCAACTCATAAGCTACCTTTCCAACCCTCTTTATCACTTCATGAGGACTAACATACCTTGGACTCAACTTCCCCTTTTTACCAAAATGTACCACATCTTTCATTGGAGAAACTTTCAAATAGACCCAATCAACCACTTGGAATTCTAGGTCTCTTCTTCTTACATCAACATAAGATTTTTGTCGACTTTGGGCTTTCCTCAACCATTCCCTAATCATCCTAACCTTCTCAATGGAATCCATAACCAGATCCGCCCCTAATATATACACCTCTCTAACCCACTGGTGATCTACAATCTCTCCTATAAAGAGCCTCAAAAGGAGCCATACCGATGATAGAGTGATAGTAATTGTTGTAGACAAACTCAATCAATGGAAAATGGTCATCCTAACTACCTTTAAGATCCAAGACACAAGCCCTAAGAATATCCTCAAGTGTTTGAATTGTCCTATCGGTTTGGCCATCCATTTGAGGGTGGAAGGCCATACTAAGGTGAACTTTGGTACCAAGATCCCTTTGAAAAGACCTCCAAAAGTGTGAAGTAAATTGTGCACCTAGATCCGATATAATGGAAAAAGGAACCCCATGTAACCTCACTAACTCATGGATATACAACTTTGCATAATTTTCAGCCCCATATGTAGTCTTGACCAGTAGAAAGTGAGCCGGTTTCATCATCCTATCAACCACCCATATGAAATTAAAACCTATTCTAGTCTTAGGCACCCTAACCACAAAATCCATATTAATCATCTCCCATTTCCAAGTAGGAATCTCTATGTCTTGGGTTAGGCCACTCGACCTTTGATGCTCGGTTTTTGACCTGTTAACAACTATGGCAACCGAAAACAAATTTGGCAATATCCCTCTTCACGCCCACGCACTAATACACATCCCTCAAGGCTCTATACATTTTGGTGGAACCGGGGTGGATAGAATAAGAAGAACTGCGGGCCTTATCAAGGATTCTCTCCCTTAAAGCATCAACACATGACACACACAACCAACCTTGGTATCTAAGGACCGCATCTCCCCCTTTGGAGAAAACCTCTATTTTGCCCTCTTTTACCAAGGCCTTCAATTCAAGCAAGGAGAAGTCTAGATTTTGTTTTGCTATAACCACATCAACTAAGGAAGATTCAAAACTATCAATAATAACTACACCATTACCCATATCTTCCAACCTAATCCCTAATCTACCCAATATATATACCTCCCTAGCCATCCCCCTATCACCGTCATCCACATGAGCAAGGCTACCCATAGACATCTAACTCAAAGCATCTGCCATAATATTTGCCTTACCCGGATGATAAAGCGCACTCGTGTCATAGTCCTTAAGAAGTTCTAGCCACCTTCTTTGTCTTAAGTTGAGATCTTTTTGAGTGAAAACACATTGGAGGCTCTTACGATCAGTGAAGACATCAACATGAACCCCATACAAATATGCCTAATCTTTAATGAAAACACCACAGCGACCAATTCAAGATCATGGGTTGGGTAGTTCTTTTCATGCACTTTGAGTTGCCTAGACGCATAGGCTATGACCTTGCCATTTTGCATTAGCACATAACCCAAACCAACTCTAGATGCATCACAATACACAACAAAACTCTCAAGCCTATCCTGTAGTGACAATATAGGAGCGAACACAAGTGTATCTTTCAATATTTGGAAGCTCTTCTCCCATTCATCAGTCCACACAAACTTAACTTTCTTTTGAGTCCATTTTATCATAGGGGAAGCAATGGAGGAGAATCCACTCACAAACCTTCTATAGTAACCCGCAAGGCCCAAGAAACTCCTAATATCCAATGGGGTGAATGTTCTAGGCCAATTCCTAATAACATCGGTCTTCTTAGGATCCACCTTAATATCATCCCCTAACACCACACGACCCAAAAATGCAACCTTTTTCAACCAAAATTCAAATTTTTCATATTTAGCATATAAATTCTCCTCCATCAATCTTTGCAACGCCACCCTCGAATAACCCATATACTCATCCCTACTATGTGAATAGATCAAAATATCATCAATGAAGACCACAACAAGGGAATCAAGGTAGGAGTTGAAGACCATATTCATTAGGTCCATGAAGATAGTCGGTGCATTACTCAACCCAAAGGACATCACCACATATTCATAATGCCTATATCTAGTCCAGAAGGCCGTCTTGGGAATATCACACTCCCTTACCCTTGATCGTACCTAGAATGAATATCAACCTTAGAGAAAAAGCTAGCCCCTTGCAATTGGTCAAACAAGTTATCAATTCTTGGAAGAGGATATCTATTCTTTATATTGACCCTATTGAGTTGCCGGTAGTCAATACACATTCTAAGTGACCCATCATTCTTTTTACAAACAACACCAGTGCACCCAAAGGTGATTGGCTAGGTCTAATAAATCCCTTTTTCCAACAAATCTTTTAATTGCTCCTTTAAATCCTTCAACTCTGTCGGGGCCATAGAATAGAGGGGAATGGAGATATGTTAGTGTCGGTAACGAGTTCTATGCCAAAATCTATCATCCTTTCGGGAAGGACACTGGGAAAGCCATTTGACAAGACATCAAGAAACTCATTTACAACCGGAACCGAATCAATAGAAGGAACGTTGGACTCCACATCTTTAACCCCCACAAAATGATACAAATATCCCCAGAAATCAACCAATGGGCTTTAATGCATGAGATGAACCTACCTCTTACCACCATATCATGACTTTCCCATTCAAGGACGGGTTCATTTGGGAATTGAAACTTGACATGATGGGTTCTCAATCAACAGAAGCATAGTATGCATGCAAACAATCCATCCCAAGAATAACATCAAAATCAACCATATCTAATTCAACAAGATCACAAGGTAAGATTTTATTCAAGATGCAAACTGGACAATTTCTATTCACCATCCTAGCAACAATAGATGCACCAATAGGAGTAGCAACCTCATATGAGTCCTACAACAACTCCGACTCCACATGGAACTTTTTAGCAATAAAGGGGGTAACAAAGGAAAGGGTGGCACCTGGATCAATCAAAGCATATACATTGTGATCAAAGATTTTCAACATACTAGTAAAAACATCGGGGACCTTACCAACCCCTTGTATCTCATGTAGAGCATGATATCTATTTTCCCTTAAGGCACCCTCTTGAGGACCACCTCTACCAAAGGGAACTGTATTTGCACCCGAAACTTTCCTACGATTTCTCGGACAATCTATCCTCGTGTGACAAAGATCCACACATTCAAAGCATGCATTGGAACCCGTCAAACATGGGACCCTATGATTCTTTTCACATCTAGGACACATATCATTAGGATCCATTCCACCCACACCTTGAGGCCTAGGGAAGTAATTGGCAAAATCCCTATTAGTAGCATGAGGAGGTCCTTGGCCTTGATGAAATCTAGCACCCTTTTGAAACCTACTCTCAAAACGGTACCTCTTAAACTCATGACCTTTCCTCTTTATAAACTATTCTTCCTCCATTTTCTAGGCATAAGTCATCAACCGAGATAGGTCCATGTCACCAATTAGCAAGGCGGACTGACATTTTTCACTTAGCAATTCGAAAATCCCCATCACAAATTTATTCATTCTTGACCTAGGATCGGCTATCAAGTGAGGAGCATACTTTGAAAGTTGATTAAATTTGAGGGCATACTCCCTCACACTCATAGCACCTTATTTCAATTTCATAAACTCTACAAACTTTGCTTCCCTAAACTCAAGAGGAAAAAATCGATTAAGGAAGGACAATTTGAATTCCTTCCAAAGCACCACATAACCATTACCCATTTCCACCTTCCATTGATCATACCAAACTTGGGATACCCCTTTGAGATGATATACCGCCAACTCTACCTTTTCATTCGGCCCAATACTCATGATATTCAAGATTTCATAGACCTCATCAATGAACTCTTGTGGATCTTCATCAACCTTTGACCCATGGAAAACCAGAGGATTCATCCTCATGAAGTCTTTTACCCTAGCTCTCGGTGTAGTAGCATGAGGGGCTTGGGCCCCTTGTGGGACCTGGTTGGCCACCACTTGGGCAAGCATAGTATGAACATCCCTGAGCTCACCATTGGTAGGTTTCTCCTCAGGAGTTTGGGCCATGTTCCTCTAGTGTTTCGCCTGATCTAGCATAGGAAAGAACAATTGTTAGAGGGAAAATACTTACCACAACTCTATAGCACGACTTAGAACATGAAGAAGGAAAATATTTCCTAAAATGCCTCATAGCCTCCTACTCATAGTCTTGGTGTGCTTCACAACCATGAATTAGACTCTAATCGACGCAGTGTGTTCAACTTTGAGGATATAATATCCTAGTGCTTTTACACCAAGTTTGTCACGACCCAAGCCTAAGACCTAGACATGACATGGTGAATGGGGAATCCAAAGGAACCCTAAAAAAGCCTCTTAACCTATCATTACACGTACTTGGTCGCGGAAGCATATAAAAGATATATAGAGTAGGAATATGGGAAATGGGGCTAAGGGAAAGCTTCCATAAACATCATAATCAAGAGACAAGAGTCAAAGCTCATAACATAGATACATAACTTGTCCAACAGACACTGATAAATACATAGATAGAGTGGGGGCCAAGACAAAGTAACCGGGCTCACCCTCATAGTCAAAATAGAACATAAGAAAGTGTCTCAATATATAGATAATAGCAAAATAGACTAAGGTCACCGAAGTGGAGGACTCACACACTGTCTTTGAGTAGAACTGATCTAGCCACGTGGAGAATAAGGATGATCAACTTGAGCACCAGTTCCTACATTGTGATATCAACTTGAGCACCAGCTCCTACATTGTGATATCATGTAGGCAAGAGAATGTGTTAGTACGTTTGAATGTACTAACTATGTGGGATGCAACGCAACAATAGACAAACATCATATTCAAAATGCATATATTAGATAGTAGACATAGTACAATAATATGACACATATAATCATTGGCGTAAGTAAAACATGCTTAAGTAGCTCATGCTCATATCAAATATCATATATGTAGAAGAGACAAAGCTAGAATCCCAACTTTGGTTGGGAGATGCCATTCACATCCGGACATTCTGGTGGCAAGGTACATACCCCTCACATGGTTGATTCTATTCACACCTGGACACCTTGGTAGCAAGGTACATACCCCTCATATGGTTGATGCAATTCATACTTGGACACCCTGTTGCCAAGGTATATACTCCTCACATGGTTGATGACATTCCTACCTGGACATCCTGGTGGCAAGGTACATGCCCCTCACATGGTTATATGGGCTCTTATATCCCCTGGACCGAGCATCGTCTAATGCAGCACATTATATAGAAAATATATATCATGTTCATAAGCTCATTTCATCATCATATAGTCAATCACATTATATCTCATACTTTGGACTTTCATTTCAACAAGAAACCCTAGTTGGATATTTTATCAAACACTTGGAGGGGTGTGATGAGGGTAAAAGACCATGCAATTTGGAGATGAAATCACGCAAGAAAATCTATAGTAAAATGATCAATCAACTCCTTGCAACACCCCGAAGACATTCACATCAAAACCTTCATCAAATCTAACATTAAATTAAAGATTTAGAGCTCAAAACATGCTAAAACAACCATACATTCATGAACTAAAATCACTATGCAATAAATTTCCTAATATACAAGACCCACATATAAAATCAACTTTAAATCATATAATATTAGTAAAAAGGACGCTTAGGCAGCATGGTTGAAAGGACCCAGTGGTTCAATGCCATATACCTTAACTCTGGAGAAGCACTTCATGTAGATTGAAAATTGAGGCTTGAAGCTTGAAGGAAATCGTTAGTTCCGGATGAGGGTTTTGGGACTTGAATTTGGAAGTGAAAAACATGGCTAAGTGTTAGAGTGAGTATTGGAAAATATTTTGGATTATATGAAGATATAATAAGGATGAGTATGGTAAATATACTTTTGGGAACACTTAGCCCCAAGACTTAAAAGTGTTGGACCAAGACAACAAAACTTGGCAAAATTTAGACTCTCCGCGACAGAAGCGCATCACGAACTACCTCTAGAAATTGAAATTTTGGAAAAATCAAAATTTTCTACAGTTGCTCAAAAATTGGGGTTATATACTTCTACCCCTAGTTTGGACCCCATGAACAAGAATATGAAGTTGAATTTTTGATATCACACACGAATTTTGAGATATAAAGAACTTAGAATTCCAGACATTCCGAGGTACATTTTAGGGCACTTTTTGGGGTTGTTATAAAGGAGATTCTAGTTCAGATCCTAGATAGGAATGAAGAGATTGAGGAACAAGAAGGTGGCATCCGTTAAGTTCCTTTGGAGGAACCAACAATCAAACGTGCTACTTGGGAGGCTGAAGCGGACATCCAAAAATGGTATCCTTATCTTTTCTACTTCACTCAAGCCTAAGGTACTAATTCTAAGCCACCTATGTGATTCAATTCTTATGATTCAGCCCCTATGTAATTCATATGTATTTATGTTTATGTTGGCAAGTCAAGATGATTTTACACTCATGTTGAGATTTTGAAAATGGTGTTTTAAATGTAGTGTTGCATTTTAGTTGGTGGCGAGTTGTTTATGATCATTTTTTTTGTGCGTCTCTTTTACATTCAGGGACGAATATTCCCAAAGGGAAGATATTGAAATGACCCCAAAAAATATCTGAAAATGAGCCTCAGAATACCCGAGATTTTAAATTTCATATATCTCAAAATCCATTTGTTATTTTGAAGATCCGACATCATATTCGTAATCAGTAGGTCAAAATGAGGTAAAAATGGGTCTAACCTCAATTTAAGAGTGAAATATTAGCAATTATAAATTTTTAAGTGATGATTTCCAGTGAGGTCTGCGCGATGGATGCGCGACGCGCCACCAGCCAATTCCAGTGTATTTTTTTTAGTTCAACTAAAATTTCCTATATGTTGGGCCCAAGTTCTTCCAAATGTTTTTTTACCTATATTTAGCTAAATTTGACCTTCATATCATCCTAAACATCTCCCAAAACTCACTCAAATACTTAGTCATATTTTCACTGCCCAAACTCAAGTCCCCAAACCCTTATCCCAAGCTAAGGTTCTCCTTCAAGACTCTTCTTCAAGCTTCAAGTCTTCATCTCCAATCTTCACCAAGTTCACCTCTAAGCCAAGGTATGTGGGTTTCTTTCATGAGTTCCTTTCACCCATGATACCCAAGTCTCCTTTCACTCAAATTACATTATTTAAAGTTGATTTATAAATTGCTTGCATATTGTGAAATACACTACACACTATGTTAAAGCTATGTAAAGTTGTGAATATTTTGCTATGTTTTTAGCTATAACTCTTTAATCTATTGTATAATTTGATGAGGGTTTTTGATGTATACTTCTAGAGGGTGTTGCAAGGTGTTAGTTGATGGTTTTACAATGGATTTTCTTGCATGATTTCATCTCTATATTTCATGGTTCTATACTAGCATTACACACCCTCTAAGTGTTTGATAAAATGTCCGGATGTGGTTTCTTGAGGAGTTGAAGGCCCAAAGAATGAGATATGATATGACTGATTATATGATGATGAAATAAGTTTATGTATATGATGTATTATATATAAAGTGTTGCATTAGACAATGCCCAATCTAGGTGACCAAGTTGAGGGGTCAACATCTCAACCACTAGGGCGATGGGTGCTATCATCACTAACCTTGATAAGGGTCTTGTACCTCACACACTAGGGTGATGGGTGCTATTAGCACTAACCTTGATGAGGGGATTGTTCCTCACACACTAGGGTAATGGGTGCTATCATCACTAACCTTGATGAGGGGTTTGTACTGCACACACTAGTGTGATAAGTACTATCATCTCTAACCTACCAAAGGGGTTTATACTTTGGAATCTTGCTTGGTCTCTTCTTCATATATGATATCCTATATGAGAATGAGTTACTCAAGCATGTTTTACTTAAGTATTGAACATACAAGCCATATTGCTATGTTATGCCTATTATTTAATATTTTGTATTTTGATTATGATGCCTATATATTGTTTCATTGCGTCATACATACTTAGTACATTCAAATATACTAACGCATAATCTATGTCCACATGATGTCACATTGTAGGAATCAGTTCCCAAGTTAATCATCCTCCTCCTCCATGTGACTAGTCGGTGCTATTCAAGCTAGTGGTTGACTCCTCTACTCTTGGGAGCTTAGTCTAAGATTCTCCTATTATGTATTGATACAATCTTTTTTATGTTCTGTTTGACAATGAGGGTGAGCCCGGTATCTTTGTCTCAGCCCCCGGTCTTATCTATGTATTAGAGGTGTTTGTTGGACATATTATGTATCTATGATATGCTTTTGACTCTTGTCTCTTGTCCATGATAATATTGTGCAAGATGGTATTACTTCCACGATCAAAGATGTGTAATAATGCATTATGAGGATTGCTTGGGGTCCCTTCGAGTTCCCCTTGTACTGTGTCACATCTAGGCCCTAGGCTTTGGTCATGATAGGAACCAACCCCTGAATTGGTTGACGGACATGACCACCCTCCACCAGAAGTGATTGAAGTGCTAACCCCTCAGTTGGTTGATGGCTTACCACCCCCATCTAAGGCGAGTAAGGTACCGACCCCTCAATTTATTGATGGACATGACAACCCTCTGTTGAAAGTGATTGAGCTACTAACCCCTCAATTAGTTGATTAGATACCACCCCCATCCGAGGTGATTGAGGCATCAACCTTCAATTGGCTATGGTCAAGTCACAACATAGTAGATACTTCTCATGAAATCAACACATATATACCATCCTTTCATCATTCATATAGTGACTTAACTCATATACCATGCATTAGGCCTTCAACAACTCAAGAAACATAATTCGGACATTTGATCAAACACTTGGTGGGTGTGTAATAGTTGTGTAAAATCATGCAATTCAAGAATGAAATCATGCAAGTAAATCCAATGTGAAACCATCCACAAACACTTTGTAGTACCCTCATACAATATACATCAAAATCTTTGATCAAATCTTAAGATAGTTCAAAGATTCATCGCTCAAAACATGCTTAAATAGTCAAACTTTTATGAAACCTCAACATATTCACAATCAAATTCTTATTAAGTAAGAACCATAAGTAAATCAACTTAGAAACGTGAGATTTATGTAAAAAGAAAGGTTGGGCACCATGGATGAAAGGACTCAACGGTCTAAACCCACATACCTTAGCTTCGAAGAATTTCTTGGTGAAGATTGGACTGGAGACTTGAAGCTTGAGTAAAATCCTTAAGATCCGGAATGAGTTTGGAACCCTTGGTTTTGAGTAAAATATTTATCCAAGTGTTTGAGAGAGTATTGGGGAATGTCTTGTATGATATGAAGATGAAATATGGCTGAGTATAGGTATTTTTATGCATGGGAAGACTTAGGCTCAAGATACAAAGGCCTATGACCGAACAAGAAATAACAGGCCAAAAATAACACTGATCCATACCCTAGCCGCATCGTGTCAGGGGCATATGAAAGGTCGTGCTAAGCTTTACCTTGGTACTAAACCTCATTGGAATGATCTCAAAACATGAGAAGTGAATTGTGTACCACGATCCTATATGATGGACAATGGCACCCCATACAATCTAGCCAACTCATGAATATACAACTTAGCATAGTCTTCAGCCCAATAAGTAGTCTTAACCAGTAGGAAATGAGCCGATTTTGTTATTCTATCAACCACAACCCAAATAGAATCAACACCCTTTCTAGTCTTAGGCAACCCAACCACAAAGTCCATGTTAATTTCCTCCCACTTTCAAGTGGGAATCTCTATATCTTGGGTTGGGACATCCGGCCTTTGCCATTCGACTTTGACTTGTTGGCAACTATGACAACCGGATACAAATTTGGCAATGTCTTTCTTCATACCACCCCACCAAAACACATACCTCAAATCTCTATACATATTAGTAGAACTAGGGTGAATAGAATAAGAAGAATTATGACACTCATCAAGAATTTTCTTTCTCAAATCATCAACACAAGGCATAAACAACCTACCTTGGTATCTAAGGGCACCATCTTCCCCTCAGGAGAAAACCTCCACCTCGCCCTCTCTCATCAAGGCCTTCACTTCTAACAAGGAAGGGTGAAGATCTTGCCTTGTTTTTGCCTCATCAACCAAGGAAGACTTGGACCCATCAACAACCACACTACCACCATTATCAACTTCTTCCAACCTAACCCCCAATCTAGCCAACCGATGAACCTCCCTAGCCACCTCTTTGCCCCCATCATCAACATGATCTAAGATACTCATAGACACCCTACTCAAAGCATTAGCCACAACATTAGACTTACCAGGATGATAATTCACACTCATATCATAATCCTAAGGAGTTCTAACGACCTTATTTGTCTTAAGTTGAAAAATTTTTCAGTGAACACATATTAGACTCTTAATGTTGGTAAACACATTAACATGCACCCCATAAAAATTATGACACCAAATTTTCAAGGTAAATACCACGATGACTAATTCAAGATCATGAGTAGGATAATTCTTTTCATGCACCTTAAGTTGTCTAGAAGCATAGGCTATCACCTTACCATTTTGCATCAAAACACAACCCAAACCAATCCGGGAGGCATCATGGGAGGCATCATAATACACAACAAACCCTTCCAACCCTTCCAGTAGAGACAAAATAGGAGCAGACACAAGCTTATATTTAAGGTTTGGAAACTCTTTTCACACTCATCGGTCCACACAAACTTAGCCTTCTTTTGAGTTAACTTAGTCATGGGAGAAGATAGAGGTGAACTTATTCACAAACCTCCGATAGTAACCCGCTAAGCCCAAGAAGTTTCTAATATCTGATGGAGTGAAAGGTCTAGGAAAATTTCTAATCACCTCCGTTTTCTTAGGATCCACCTTAATACCATCCCCCGACACCACATGACCTAGAAAGCCAACCTCATTCAACCAAAATTCACACTTCTCATATTTGGCATACAACTTCTCTTCTCTCAATTGTTACAACACCACCCTCAAATGACCCACGTGCTCCTTCTCACTATGAGAGTAAATCAAGATATCATCAATGAAAACCACCAAAAAGAAACAAAGATAGGGTTTAAATACCGTATCACAAGATCAATGAAGCTAGCCGGTGCATTGGTCAACCCAAAAGACATAACCACAAATTCATAAGGCAAATACCTAGTCAGGAAGGCCGTCTTAGGAATATCACACACCCTCACCTTCACTTGATGATACTAGGACCGAAGATCAATCTTAGAGAAGTGATTAACCCCTTGAAGTTGGTCAAACAAATCATCAATCCTTGGCAGAGGGAACTTATTCTTGATGTAACCCTATTAAGTTGCCAATAGTCAATACACATTCTAAGGGACCCATCCTTCTTCTTCACAAACAACACTGGTGCACCCCAAAGTGATTGGCTAGGCCTACTGAAAACGTTCTCCAACAAATCCCTCAATTCCTCCTTCAACACCTTTAACTCCGTCTGGACCATAAGGTAAGGGGGAATAGAAATGGGTTGAGCATTGAGAAGGAGGTCTATACCAAAGTCTATTTCCCTTTCGGGAGGAACATTGGGAAGGTCATTTGGAAAGATATCAAGGAACTCATTTGCCACCGAAAATGACTTTATAGGAAGGACTTTGGACTCAACATTCCTAACCCTCACAAGGTAATAGAGACACCCCTTAGAGATCAATTTTTGAGCTTTAATGCAAGATATAAACCTACCTTGACCAGCACATCATGACTCTCCTGCTCAAGGACGAGTTGATTTGGGAATTGAAATTTGACCCTACGAGTTTAATAATCAATAGAGGCATAATATGCATGCAAAAAATTCATCCCAAGAATGACATCAAAATCAACCACATTCAACTCAATAAGATCACAAGGCAATATCTTATGAAATATGCAAATGGTATAATTTCTATAGACCTTTCTAGCAATAATCGGTGCATCAATGGGAGTAGACACCTCATAAGACTCACACAACAATGCGACCTTAACATGAAACTTTTTGGAAACAAAAGGTGTAACAAAACAAAGAGTGTCACCCAGGTCTATCAATACGTTCACATCAAAATCACAGACTTTTAACATACCAGTGACGACATCGGGAACCTCATGAACCCCTTGTCTTCTTGGAGTGCATAGATCCAATTGTGCCTTGGGGCACCACCTTGTTGACGTCCTCTCCCCAAAGGAATCGCATTAGCACCCTGGTCTTGTGCATGAACATCCTTACCCTTGTTGAGATTACGTGTACAATCAATCATCTTGTAGCCTACTCATCCACAACAAAAACAAGCATTGGTATCCCTCAAGCATGGGCCACCATGACCCCTACCACACTTTGGTCACATAGCATTAGGCACCACACAACCATCATCTTGGGCCTTTGGGTAGTCATTGGAAAACCTCCTATCGGCAGCATGTGAGGAGCCTTGGCCTTGATGAAATCGACCACCTTTTCGACTTTTGAACTTACCATCAAAATGGGCCCTCTTGGCCTCGTTACTCCTCTTTCTCCACTTCTCCCCCTCCAAATGTTCAGCATAAGTCATCAAGCAGCACAAATCTATGTCACTAATCAACATGGCGGTACGACATTCTTCACACACCAAATCGGATACACCTATCACAAACTTATTCATTTTAGACCTCGTGTCGGCAACCAAGTATGGAGCATATTTATAGAGTTGGTGAAACATGAGGGCATACTCCCTCACACTCATAGATCCTTGTTTCAACTTGATGAACTCCATCTGTTTGGCCTCCATAAGCTCAATAGGAAACAACCGGTTAAGGAAAGCTGCCTTAAACTCCTTCCATAGAACCAAATTGTTGTTCCCCTTCTCCTTCTTCCATTGAGTGTACCATATTTGTTCCCTTGAGTTGGTAAGCCGCCAACTCATCCTTCTCTTCTGACCTCACACCCATGATAGCCAACACTTTGTATACCTCATCGATAAAATCTTAAGGGTCCTCATCCACCTTAGGCCCATTGAACTAAAGTGGGTTCATCCTCATAAAATCTCTCACTCGAGATGCTGAAGTAGAAGCATGAGGGGCTTGGTCCCATTGATTGACTTGATTGAACACAACTTGATCTAGCAAGGTATGAGCATCCCGGAGCTCTCCATGAGCCGGGTGTTCCTTAGGTGTGCAGGCTCTTCTTCCTCTTGTGTTAAGCATTATTTACCATAAGAAAGAACAATCGTTAGGGGGAAAACTTACCTTAACTTCTATAGCACAATATAGAGTAAGAAGAAGGGAAACATATCCAAAAACATCTCGTAGCTCTTTATTCATAGTTGTGGTGCACAACACGACCATGAATAGTACTTTAATCAATGCACTGTGTTGGATGTCATGGACCATTAACAACCTTGTGCTCTGATACCAAGTTAGTCACGACCCAAGCCTAGGGCTTAGACGTAACAGGGCTAATAGGGAATCCGAAGGGACCCCAATCAAGCCTCTTAACATATCATCACACATCCTTGGTCATGGAAGCAATAAAATAACAACAATAGATAGAAAAATACGGTAATACGGGGCTAAGGGACATTTTTCATATTATAAATATCAAAGAGTCAAGAGAGTCAATCTCATAGTTTTATTACATAACTTGTCCAACAACACCTCTAGACCTAGAACTTAGCAAGGGCCAAGACAAGAAACCAAGCTCACCCTCATAGTCAAAAATATAATAAAAAGGAAATAGGTTCTTTATATATAGCATAAGATCAAAGACATTGTTCCCAAAGTTGAGGACTCACCAACTTGCTTTAAGAGTAATCGTACTAGCCATGCAGAGAAGGAGAATGATCAAGTGGAGCTCCGGTTCCTACATGATAACATCATGTAGGCATATAGTATGAGTTAGTATGTTTGAATGTACTAAATATGTAGTATGCAATGCAACAAAGAGATAGGCAACATAGGCAAAATGTAATGTCATAAGAAATGGATAGCAGAATAACAATATGTCATGTATGAATGATGCTTGATGTAAAACATGCTTATATAGTTATATTACATGTGAAGAAAGAGACCATAACTATAGACCAAGCAAACTTAGTACTTGGAATCCAAGGTAGATCACCCCTTAGAAGTGATTGAGGTACCAACTGCTCAATTGGTTGACAGACATAACCACCCTCCGTCGAAAGTGATTGAGATACCAAACCCTCAATTAGTTGAGGGCTTACCACCCCCATCCGAGGTGATTGGGGTAATGACCCCTCAATCAGTTGACGCACATGACCACCCTCCATCAAAAGTGATTAAGGTACCAACCACTAAATTGGTTGATGACTTCCACCCCCATCTGAGCTTATTGAGGCATCACCCCTCAATTGGCAATGGTTAACTCACAAAACAATAGATACTTCTCATGAAATCAACACATATGTACCATCCTTACATCATCATATAGCTACTCAACTCATATGCCATGTATTAGGACTTCAACAACTCAATAAACATAAGTTGGACATTTTATCATACACTTGGCAGGCGTGTAATGCTAGTGTAAAACTATGAAATTCAAGAGTGAAATCATGCAAGTAAATCCAATGTAAAACCACCCATCAACACTTGGTAGTACCCTCATGCAATATAAATCAAAACCCTTCATCAATTCTCAAGAAAGATCAACGATTCATAGTTCAAAACATGCTTAAACGGTCACACTTTTATGAAACCCCAACATAGTTCATAGTCAAATTCATATTAAGTAAGACCCATAAGTAAATCAACTTAGAAACATGAGATTTATGTAAAAAGGAATGTTGGGTACCATGGCTGAAAGGATTCAATGGTTGAAACTCACATACCTCAGCTTTGGAGAATTTCTTGTTGAAGATTGGAATGGAGACTTAAGCTTGAGTGAAATCCTTAAGATCCAGAATGAAATTGGAACCCTTGATTTTGAGTAAAATATTTGTCTAATTGTTAGAGAGAGTATTGGGGAATGTCTTGTATGATATGAAGGTGAAATATGTCTAAGTATAGGTACTTTTACGCATGAGAAGACTTAGGCCCAAGACCCAAAGGCCTTGGACCGAATAAGAAATAACAGGTAAAAAATAACATTGATCCACGCCTTGGCCGCATCGTGCCAGGGGCGCGGATCATCACTTGAATTTGCAAACTATAGATTTTTGAATAATGATAGGTTGCTCTAAAATTGGGGTTAGAACCATTGCCACTAAATTTTTTCCCTGATCAAGAATATGAAGTCAAATTTTTGATATCATGCATGCACAGATTTTAAGGTACATAGAAATTACAATTTCGGGCACTTTCGGGGCACATTTTCAGACACTTTTTGGGGTCGTTTCAATATTTTCGATGAAATCATCCTCACAGGAGACTACGCGGGTCATGTATGTCACATAGGCCATGACACTTCCCATACCATCCCCTTAGAAAAATTTCCCAGAACGAAGTTACAAGATGGTGATTCTATACTTAGAAACATTTAACTCCGAAAGTCATACAGGAGGCCACATGGGCCATGTCACTCCATACGGGCCTTGTACTTGGTCATGTCACCATACTTCGTCCCAAAATTGTGGGATTTCAATACAAGGTCACCACACGGCCCGTGAAGTGTCACACAGACGGTCAGGAGTCCAATGTGGTGTGCCTTAGTTTAAAACTCCACTCTTAATGGTCAGCACTCCTCCATAGGCCAAGGATCACTTCATGGGAACTCCACGTGGGCTGTATGAGCTCACAAGGACCATAAGAACTCCATGGAGCGTCACCTTGGTCTGAAACTTCCTAAAATCCGAATTTTGAAGCTCTGATGAAGTCGTACAACATCCGGGTCCTTACAAAGTTGTGCTTTGATTTTCTCATTGAGTTTTCTCCTGAGTTTTATTCTATTTAGCCATATTATATACTGTACATTCCATATACCACTTGATGCTAAGTCATTTTATGTTACAGATACAGGTTTTTGAGATCCTCAGCAAGCACTTCGTTGAAGATCTATTCAGTCTCAGACAGTGGCGAGACCTCCTTGCTTTCAAAGGAACCCTTTTATTTTAGTTTATTATTTTTTTTATTGTCTTGAGTAGCCTTGAACATGTCTTGACACCTTCTTATGAGTTGATAGAGGCTTCATAGACTGAGTCAAATAGAGTAAAGTGCAGTCTATCTTACTTTCGGAGTCAATTTTAGATACCTGTTATTATTTATTTTTTTTGAACTGAAACATTGAGTTATTTTAGTACGAGATATCTTAAAAATTATTTCACATGAAAATATGAATGCCCACTTGAGTACTTTATTTTGTTTCATTAAGTCTCCACCAATTGAATAAGTAAATTAAGCCAACTACTCGCTTAGGAATCAGCAATGGTTTCTGAGTGCCAGCCACACCTAGTGTACCCTCTCAGGGTGTGACAGAAAATGTCACAACTCTTTAAAAATTCACAATCCTTCCAAGTAAAAAATTATCCGCTTTTAATATAATATAATACAATGAATAAATATAAAATATACACTAAGTTGATTTTTAAGTTGGGGGTATTATAGTAACCTCTTTAGAAAAGTCACAACCCTTCAAAAAGGTTATGACTCTTTGAAAAAGTCACAATCCTTCGAAAAAGTCACAACTCTTCAAAAAAAGTCACAACTCTTGCAAAAGCCACAACTCCTTAGAAAAGTTACAATCTTTCGAAAAAGTCACAATCCTTCAATGTGAAAAATTATCTGCTTTTAATATAATATAATATAATTAAATAAATATAATATACAGTATAGAAAACATACCAAATTGATTTTTTGTGTTGGGGGTGTTATAGTAGTTTAACATTTAAGTTAGAGAGATCATACTTTTTTGAGATAGTACACACCCTTTGAAAAAGTTACAATCCTTTGGAAAAGTCACAACTCTTCAAAAAAATCACAACCCTTCAGAAAAGTCATACCCCTTCAAATAAGTCACAACTTT
>JAABOM020082586.1:0-31422 GCA_011800125.2 Solanum clarkiae | reverse complement strand
CCCCCCCTCCCCCCCCCCCCCCCCCCAAAAAAAAAACATTACAATTAAAATTTTGAAAAATGTATTCTTCTTGAAAAATATTTTAAAATTTTTAAATTTTATTTTTTTGTCCTCACCCCACAATTTTTTTTTTAAATCCACCTTTGAAAAATATTTCAAATTTTGAAAGTTTATCCTTTTTATCCCCTACCACGACCTCCCACCAATCCCACACCAAATCCCCACCTAGAAAAGTTTAAAATTAATTTTTTAAAATATTTTAAATTTTGAAAAAAAAAATTTACGCCACTCCTACCTCGACTCCCCTCCCCTCCGCCCCCCAAATCCCAAAAAAAAACTCCAAAAATTTATTTTTAATTTTTTTTTAATTTTCAAAGTTACGATCATTTTTTCCCTCCACTCCCTTACCCCGATCCCCTACCAGCCTCCCAACCCCTCATAAAAAATTTCAAATTTTATTTTTAACCCATTCCCTGCTTCGAGCCCCCCTCCTCTGCCAAAAAAAATTTAAGTTTATTTTTTAAAAAAGTCAAATTATTTGAAAGTAAGGTCTGAAGTTGAGTGTGATCGGATTACGATTAAAAAATCCGAGTTGAGTCTAAATTTAAGAGTCAAATTTTGATTAGAAGTTAAGTCGGATCCCGCATCACGTGTTGAGTTGTGTTCCAAATCAATTATTGAATTGATTTTTATGTCAGAAACCATCTTTTTGAAAAGTATTTTTTGTTCTTTAGCAAGAATAAATTTTTTTATAAAAAGTATTTTTATTCACTAATTAAATAAATAAAAAATTTAAAAACTATTTTCACTCACTAATCAAATATAAAAAATAAATTAAAAATTATTTTTTCATGAAGAATATTTTCCTGGTACCATATACCATCTTAAGATGACTGATTGCCAAATAAGGCAAACGTTTATCCGAAAAAAGTAGATAACTTTGATGATGTGTTTTACACGTCTGAATGAAGATAGCACACGTGGAGTTTATCGTCTTTATATTCAAAGGGAAAAGAATCGTCTATCCAAGAAAAGAGAGATCATTATCATTTAAACCAGGCCAATCACGTACCCAAACCTTTTTAACTTATTCATCTTTTTATTTTGATTTTATCTCAATCTTATTCTATTTTAATTCTTCAATTTTATTTCTTATGTATCATTTAGAACACATAATATTAATTTTATAATTTTTAGATATACTCTTCAATGGTAATTTTACATTTTATAAATTGATGTGTTTTCGTTAATATTCATAAAAAAAATTAATGGACAAATATCATTTCTAGAATTTTTCGAGAGTTTTTATATTTTTGCATAAAAAATATTGGTAAAAGTGTATTAATTTTCTTTCTTAAAAGTCAATTAAATTAAATAAGGTTACGTATTTTTTTTTTTCATATTTAGGCTGTTTAAATTTAACTCAAAATACTAGCTTTTTAAATTTTTAATTTAATTCAATACGAATTAATTTAAAAAATCAATGCTCATCCATCATTTTTTTTATTTTGTAAAAACTAATGAATAAATGTCAATTTTTAAAATACAAAATTATAATTAAAGAGCATGTATAAAAATTAAAAAAAAAACAAATTAAATAATTGAAATAAAATAAAATTATGATAAAGTGACAAAATAAAAAATGACACAAATTAAAGTTAATGTATTTTGCCTTGAAACAAGGAAAAAGACACTAAACATGTAACCAATAAATTTTTTTAAAATTTTCTATCCAATGTTCGGAGCTCATTGAACCCGATTAAATTCGAATGGCCTAATAAAAAATGACACAAATTAAAGTTAATGTATTTTGCCTTGAAACAAGGAAAAAGACACTAAACACGTAACCAATAATTTTTTTTTTATTTTCTATCTGATGTTCGGAGTTCATAGAACCCCGACTAAATTCGAATGACCTATTTGGGAGTGGAGCTCCCAATATAATTTTTTCTATTCCCAAAACTCGAATATATCACAACCCATGTTGGTTACATAATCAATAAATTAGCTTCACACTTCAACTAATTAATCGTCTGATTATGCTTGGAATATAAACTGATGTTTCGAATTAACGTCTTCTCTTTTAAATAATTTCAAGTTTTAAACATATTTAAATTATTAAATATAATTCATGGTAATATTTTCTCTTTGACAAAAGGAATAGCGAATTCTTTTTTTTTTTTAAAAAAAAAAACCCTGCTAATTTATGATAATATTTCCTTAATTCAATTCTTCGATTTTTCGATTTGGTATTAGTGTTATTTTTACAAAACTTCTATTCTTCAATTTGGTGTATAGTATAGGAGACTTGAAGTTTTGGTGCATCGAAGAAACGAACTTTGATTAATTTTTTTAAGAAAATTATACATATATATATTAGACCAAAAAATAAAATTATATTTATTTACATATAAATTAATTAACAATTAAATCATTCATGAAATTAGTCAAAGTAGCAACGAATTTATAATTTATATGGTTAACTTGAAATATTATTTTTCAAGAGAAATTCAAACATATATTTTGTCGATTGATGTCATGTAAAGGATATCTTCATGCTTATTTTCCTCATACAATAATGGGAGACACAAGTTCTTGATAAAGATAAATATAGTTTTTCAAGCACAATAAGTGTACCATGAAAGCACATCACCATTTAACATGATTTTAAGTTTTTAAGTGTTTTATACTTTGATTTTGTCCTCATTTTATTTTTCATTAGTTTGCACCAAAAAATCATTTTAAAAATATCAAATAAAACCAAATCGAACTTGAAAAAACCAAATCAAACCAAAATATTTCGATTTGATATATGATGCACACTTTTTTAAAAATCAAAAAATTAAATTAAAATTTACTAAAATCAAACCAAAAAATCGAACACTCACCCCTAATCACTTCTCCTCCTTGAATAGAGAAGTGGTTCAACAGAAAAAAAAAAAGCCCCCTCTCTCATTATTTTCTTTTTAAAGAAAGAGATTATCATAAAAAGTAAAGTTGCATAGTTATTATTTAATTGTACCATTTTTAATCTTAAAAACATCTATATTCCCAATTCACATGTCGGATAAGATCAAATGGAATTTTCAAATATTATTTTAAACATTTTATATTATTAAATATAATTCATGGTAATACTTCCTATTTGTTTTGACAAAAGGAATAGCTATTTTTTTTAAAAAAAAAACATTTTTTTCATCTGGATTCTCTTTTTTATTTAATAAGCGGCTAAATTGAGTAACTTAGGATTGTCGTATCTATTTCAACTATTTATCTAATTTACAGTATTATGTCATTTCTATTAATTATATTTAATTATTTATTCATCTGCTTCAACTATGAAATTACAATAAACATCACTACTTAATTTTATGGTGTCTACTTAATTTTACTATATCATTTCTATTAATTATTATTTAATTATTTTTCATCTATTTCAACTATGAAATACAATAATGTCTCTACTTAATTTTACGGTGATTATTAAAGTGTTTACTTAATTTTATTATGTGATTTCTATTAATTATTATTTAATTATTTCTTCATCTATTTCAATTATAAAGTTACAATATAATCCGTAATAAATTATTTTTCTTAAAAGCAACTGTCGATTTATGTGACGGCTTCGGGTGCTTAATGTTACGATATTACCTCTAATAAATTATTTCTCCCACTGCTTCAGTTGTGAATAATTTGAAATATTTTAAAAAATAAATAAAATTTTTGATTGACTCTCAAAATTTTATATGTGTAACAGAAATGGAAACTTAGGAATAATGTGTATTATTAAAAACTACTTAAAAGTATTATAAATTTAAACAATTAAAAAAATTTAAAAAATATATGAAAATTGTTCACTTCTCAAATTTTATCTATATCACATAATTAAGAACGAAAAATAACATACATCGAACCCGTGCAACCAACCATCTTAACCACTAGTGTATATATATAACACATATGAGAAGATTTTCTTGTTTCAAAATCATCTCTGATTAATAATTTTCAATTAAAACATACATTTTTATATTTTTTATCAAATAAATGGAATTTAGTATGAGTAAAATAATATTAATAATATCATTAAATATTTTTTTCAACATAAATAAAAGGAATTATTTTTTAGAAGGAATCGGAGGAATATGCGACAATTTTTTCTCAGAAATCCTCAACGAATCTATCAATGACTGGGATGAAGCTTGGGTGAAACTAAGTGGAGGTTCGCACCGACTGATGTTGAAGAATCAGCGGATGAGCTGTGGTTAGGGGTGAAATGCCACTGATCAATCAAATATTGCAAATTCCCTATAAGATCCATATGTATAAATATCATCATGTACATTCAGAAAGCCGTATGCTTTGAAAGAAGCTTGTATAGTTTGGAAAAGAATTTTGATTGATCAAAAGAAGAATCTACTTCAACTGATATATCTTTAGATACGACCATATATAATATAGAAATCACATTAAATTAGTATAAGAGGGATATGATTAACGAATGTAATTATTTCTATCAGATTGATCAAATACGTAACTTGTCTGACTTTTTATCTAGAGCTAATGATTTGAAAAAGAAAAAAGAAAATATTATCTAGTTAATGATTTGATTCGAGCCGTTGATTTCAAACTACCCCACATAGCTTGATGCATTGGACGGCTCCGATTTAGTGGGTCAACATAGTTATCCAAAAATAATTTTAAACACGACAAGCCAATAATTGTGCCATCACACGCCACACTCTCTTTACTCCTACACTATATTTTAAATAAAATTACTAGTTTCGGAGACGACCTGATGAGGATAGATTAAGCAGGATTGAAAGTTTTTAGATAGTTAATTTTTTGAATATAAAGTTTACATGAATAGTCTATAGAAATTTATAAACTTTTAAATTTTAAGTTCGTTTTCTTATGACAAGGAGAATTTATGATCGTTTTCTTTTTGAATGTGCACAGGGTAAACGCCGTTCCTATACAATAGCTCTCAGATCACATAGGAAAGGTAATCCGTACTATGCAAGTCTGGTGTGGTGAACTCGATCAAGAAGACAAATCCCTTGCTTTAGCTGGTAAGGGGTTTCGAACTTCTCAAATCCAAATCACTGGACTACCTCGAAGGGTAATTTTAAATCCTAAGTTTGTGTACATATTTTGAACATCTCAATTTTGAGAACATAACATGTAAATATTATACTAGATCACAAATCAAGAATAAGAATGAGTTTTGATTCTAGTACATACAGTAACAAAAGATGAATATGAGCTAACTCAAACACAAACAAGGATTATCGAGACTATGTAAATGACATTTAAAACATGAAATCACCACCCACTATATGAATTATGGATTAAAAACACACACAAATATTTAATAATTTGACAATTTTTGAACTTGAAGATTGAAGTGTATAAGAAGGTAACTAATTACCAAGCTAAATTGGCAAATTAAAATAAGGAAGAATTTCAAATTGCATATCCACTTCCTCCCTTTGAATCTACAAAATCTACATCATGTTTTCTTACATCTATTCTCTTTTTTTTTTCTTTTTTCGTTTTTCAATGTATCCCAATAAAAATAAAATCTAAGATGAAATAAGTTTCTTGAAAACTCCAAATGATAGGTTCTTTCATATATTATCTAGTTTTTCATGACTAGGTCAAGTGAATCTTGCATAAAGCCAAAAATGGCCCAATGACAAAATTTTGCATGTTTGGTAGGAGTTTTGAACTAATAGTATATGTTAAACTGACATTTGTAAATGTTCAAAGAAAATAATTACTACAAGTTACGTGGAGCAATTACAAAATAATTGAAAATGACGGACTGATTAATTCCCTCTCATCTTCAATCATTGAACATTAGTTAATGGAATTAAGAATCTTTGAATTCTTTCCCTCCACACCATTTTTTAACCTTTAAGAGATCAGTTTAAAATATATCTTTTTGAAAATTTTCACTTAGATGTCAGATATTTGTTTTAGTACTTGTTTAACTTAGATTCGCATTGAAAAGTACCACTTTGAAAGTAAAAGCTTCCTATTTAAGATAACTTCATTTACAAGAACTCGAATATGAAGTCTCTAGTGAAAGACAATTAAAAAGGACATACAATTCTATCATAATTTTTGTCGGTAGGCTTTACAAGTCATCGTTGAGGGTTTTTTGAGACTATATCATCCTAAGGTGAGCCGTATTTTTCCTTTTAATTTTATAAATAATATTTGTTACATTATCCAATATTGAATTCTAGAGGAATTGGTCTTATTCTTGTTTTTTGGTTTCTCATTCACGTTTGATATCTGTTTAGGGATCTGTTTAATTTGGATTCTCTCATAGAAGACCTGTTAGTTGTTGCCGGAAGTGGTGAGGGCTTAGGAAGTGAAGCAAACTCGACCAAAGGACAAGTCTGTTCCTACTTTGTTTTTGGTTCTCAATTCAATCTTCACCTTTTCTGAATGAAGAAAGAGAATGAAAGAGAAGAAATTAGTGCAATAGGTACAGAGGTACGAGAAACTGTCTTCGTTCGGTCGGGAGAAGAGACAATCAAAACCACTACTAACCAAGATAAATTTTAGACCAAATTTGAATAACGGCCCAAATAACCATCTTTAAACAGAAGGAGAGGCCCAGTTACACGGTGGCAAAGTTAGCCCAATACAACTCACATTGAAGCCCAAATAAGAAAGTCATTTGCACTTTTGGCCACATTTTGTATTGGTATTTAATTTTTAGCCCTCAAGGCAATTAACTTTTTCCTCACAGACTCTATTAATCAAACTCAAACCTCAACTCAGTCCATGCATAGAATTTTGTAAATCATGCAATTTGGGTTCATATTGTCAAAGCACAACATTTATAACTCAATCTGATATTAACAGCAGTGTAATGCATCAATTATTTAGTTCATAATCATGAGAACTCAAAGTAAATGTAGAAATTTTGGTGTTTACGTTATAGAATTCTCAAGACTCAACTCTGTTTCTCAATTACGACCCAAGAAAAGAAAAAGGGCATGTGGACAAACGTATTTTAGCACTTTAGTAGCCTTACATACCTGGAAATAGAAGAAACAGTCAAACCTCAGTCGATCCTTGCGTTTGAACTCAAAGCCCTTACTTTCCTCTCCCCTCAGTTGCTGTCAAGAAATCCCTAAGCGTAAAGAATGTGAAAAATACTCTTAGGGTTTTGTTTTATGACTTCAATTTAGTCTAAAACATCCAAGGATTAGATTAAAAAAGGATAGGAATAGATAAAAATATCCTTCTTAAAACTACCGATAGGGTCTACGAAACCCCATCTATGGGCCGTAGATGACTTGTCATAGGTAAGGCGTCCTAAAATTTGAGTTATTGAAATTTGGTATGAAATCTATGAAACCACTTCTACGGGCCATAAAAACATCTACGGGCTATCTGATAACTTGTAACTCAAGATCTGAAAAGTTTATTCTTGGATCACCAACTCGCAAAACCAATCTACAAACCATGGAACATTTTATGGGCCATATGTTGTCTCGTACATGGGCCTCAAACTTAGAAAATATTACCAAGACATCTGGGGATTTTCGAGGCCTCTTCTACGGTTCGTAGATCTCTCTACAAGCCGTAGATAGCCTTTGTGGTTTCTCTTCCAGTAATTTTTCTCAATTATTTTCTCAAGTTTCTATATGTATCTACTAAGACTAGGTGGAAAGAATTAGAGAGTGTTACATTATCTCCCTCTTGGGATCATTGTCCTCGAATGAAGAGAAATCTAGGAAACCTAGTCAATGCACGAATCTCCCTATGGACTTTAACAATCATACAACTATCATCTCACTCATGTAACCAATCAATCAAGAAACTTAATAAGTAAAATAATTAAATAGTTAACACATCAAAGCAATCCTTACTCGGACTCTAGAGGTCAATGTCTATCGAACTCATAATGGATGAACTCCTCTGCCTCCAAACATTAGGGTACTTGGCCTTTATATCCTCCTCCGTCTCCAAAATAGATTCTTCTACAAATTGGTTTCTCCACAACACTTTGACAGATGCAATCTCTTTGGTTCTCAACTTGCGAACCTAGCGATCAAGTATTTTGAAAGGAATCTTCTCATAGCTCAAGTTGTCTTTTACTCCAATACCCTCAACAGGCACAACCAACTGTGGGTCTCCCAAACACATTTTAAGCATGGAAATGTGGAAGACTGGTGGATGGTCGCTAACTCTGGTGGTAGCTCTAACTCATAAGCCACATTGCCCACTCTCCTTATAATCTGATAAGGGCCAATATAGCTCGGCTAAACTTCCCCTTCTTCCCAAATCATATCACACCCTTCATAAGTGACACTTTAAGATACACCCAATCATCGACCTCAAACTCTAACTCTCTTCTCCTAACATTGGTGTAGGATTTCTGTCAACTTTGTGCAATCTTAAATCTTTGTCAAATGATGTTAACTTTCTCCATGGCTTGGTGAACCAAGTATGGTCCAATCAGTTCTGCCTCACCTACCTCGAACCTTCCAATTAGTGATCTAACATCTCCTCCTATAGAGTACCTCATATGGGGCCATCTAAATACTCGAATGAAAGCTGTTGTTATAGGAAAACTTAATCAGAGGACGGTGGCCATCCCAATTACCTTTGAAATCAATCACACAGGCTCTCAAAGTATCCTCCAACATCTGGATTGTGTGCTCTTCCTAACCATAAGTCTGTGGGTGGAACACATTGCTGAGGTTTGCCTTTTAACCCAAACCTTTTTGGAAAATCTCTAAAACTGATCAGTGAATTAGGCTCCTCTGTTTGAGATGGTCGACAAGGGGACACCATGTAGTCTAAAAATCTCCTTTATGTATAGTTGAGCATAATCCTCTGCAATGTTAGTCGTCTTTATTGCCAAGAAGTGAGCAGATTTGGTCATTCTGTCAACTATCACCCAAATTGAATCGTGATGTCTGTGAGACCTTGGTAAACCTATGACGAAAACCATGTTAATCATCTCCCATTTTGATTCTAGAATCTCAAAATTTTGAGCTACTCCACATGGCCTTTGGTGCTCAACTTTCACTTGTTAGCAATTCGAGCACTTGGAGATAAACTCAATAATATTTCTTTTCATCCCACTCCACCAATAAATCTCCCTAAAGTTATGGTACATCTTAGTCGATCTTGGGTGAATGGAATATCTGGAATTATGGTCCTTTGCCATGATCCTCTCTCGAATACCATCAACATTTGGAACACACAAGCTGCCTTGATACCTCAATACTCCATCTCCCTCTTTGGCGAAAGCCATTACTTTCTGTTTGTTCACATATTCTTTCAATTGCAGCAAGACAGGGTCTTGATCTTGCTTCTCCTTTACCTCCACTACTAGAGATGATGCAGACCCATTATGCATAAGTAATCCACCTTCACCCGATTCATCTAATTGAACTACTAATCGTGCTAGTCTATGAACCTCTTTAGATAATTCTCTCTTCTCTTCCTCCACATGGGCAGTGCTTCCCATGGATAGCCCACTAAGAGTATCATCAACTACATTAGCTTTACCTGGATGGTAGAGGATGCTCATGTCATAGTGTTTGAGTAACTCAGGCCATCTCCTCTTCCTCAGATTAAGCTACTTCTGGGTGAAGACATATTTCAAGCTCTTGTGGTCCATGAATACAAGAACATATGCTCCATACAATTAGTGGTGCTATAGTTTGAGAGAAAATACCATTGCTGCCAACTCCCAGTCATGAGTGGGATAATTCTTCTCATGCACTTTAAGTTGTCTAGAAGAATAGGCAACAACATTACCCCTCTGCATCAACACACATTCTAATCCCATTCTAGAAGCATCACAGTAGATGACAAATCCATCTATTCTATCAGACAAGGTCAACACTAGTGGCAGTAGCCAAACTTGTTTTCAGCTCTTGGAAACTCCTCTCATAATCATCAGACCATTGAAACTTCCCCTTCTTCTGAGTTAGTATAGTCAATGGCACAAATATGGAATATAAGCCCTCAATAAATTTGCAGCAGCAGCCAACCAATCCCAGAAAACTCCTTATATCGGTCTGAGAGGTTGGCCGAGGCTAGTTGTTAACTGCCTCAATCTTTGGGGCATCCACTCAAATACCATCACCTGAAACTATGTGGCCTAAGAATGCTATAGATTTGAGCCAAAAGTCACACTTTGAAAACTTTGCATACAACTCATTATCTCTGAGCGTCTGCAAAATGATACTAAGGTGATTGGCATGCTCCTCTTCAACTCTGGAATTCATTAAAATATTGTCAATAAACAAGATCACGAATATGTCAAGATACTATCTAAATACTCTATTCAAGTCCATGAAGGCTGTAGGTGCATTTTTCAACCCAAAAGACATAAACAAAAACTTGAAGTGACCATATCGGGTTCAAAAAGACATTTTCGGGATGTCAAATTCTCTAACCTTCAACTAGTAATAGCCTGATTTGTCACACCCTGGAAGAGTACCCTAGACGTAACAAGCACTCAAAGACTATTGCTAGTCCCCAAGAGAACCACTTGGCCTCATTACATTAGTTCAATCAATAAACTTAAGACAATCAACGGAAGACTAAGAAAAGTAATGGGCATATCTCATCTAGCCTCAAAATAATATCAATAAATAAAATGGCTAGTAAGAAGAGCTAGCTCAACAACTCTTAACATCAACATTTGACTCTAGTCAATAAAGCCTCTATCTCTATCAAGTGGTGCCAATGACAGACCCATGGCTACCTCAAAATAAAAGAGAGCTAATCAAATCTAACTCTAAAAGCAAGATGAAAATAAATGTAATGATTTCTCCGAAGTAGGGGAGGCTCACCAATCAGCTGAACGTCTTAGTCCCTCAATGATGTGCCTATTAATGATCCCGAATTCATATATTTGCATCATGGAACGATGCAGTGCCAAGTGGTGTTAGTACGTGAAATGTACGATATGCAAAATAGCTGAATGAAATAGAAACAGGTAAAATAATATGGAACAACATCAACTCAGAATGATAACCAATCAAAATGCCAACTGTCTATCAAAAGCAAGAATGACCCATCAACCAACTCAACTTAACTCAACTCAACTCAATTCATCATCCGAGTACTATTAGTGTGGGACCTATCCGGGAGTTTCTCGGGTCTATGACTATCACGTATGAGCTGGTGGTAATACAACGAAGCGATGGTGTTGCGGCATCCACCCAGTACCTTGTCGGGGTGAAAGGGTGTAGTATCTATGGATCCATAATAACATTAAGTCCTCTTTTAGGACTAAGAAAACATCCGTTTTCACGGTCCAATCCTATCCTACGCTAGACACATAGTTTTGAGTGCGAGTGTGACTCACTCTTACTCATTTTGGTGCTTAGTACTCCTACCAGGACTCAATGTGCTTATAAACATCAAACATCATATCATCATTTAGTCTCTTTTGGACAAAGAATATCGACTCATCTCATTAACCATCATGGATTAAGAACATTCTTTTAAGATTTATTCAACCTCTTTAAGACTCTAAGGACATCAATCTCATCAACACTCTCAATCCAGGACCACAACCATAATAATAAGCACATTTATATCATCAAGGCTCTAGACTATCCCCTAAGCTCATTCTTGCAATTTTTAACCAAGTGGCATATAAAGTTGTATAAAATATTTCATAATAAAACATGTATGCAACAAATTTAGTTTGTGATGATCATCAACATGAAAATACATGTAAGTAATATAGTTCTTCAAGAATTTAGTCAAGATAATACTTCAAGAATCATGTATGGGGACTCATGGACTCTCACTCATCTATGACCATCTATGGGGCACATGGGAGAAAAATCCCACGCTTTTAGTTTAGCCTTACATACCTAAAAAGTTGATATGACAATAGAAATTTGATGAATGGTAGCTTTTTTGGAGAAAATCCTCGATCTCGATTATTCCTTTAGAGTGGAAGAACTTGCAAAGATATTGTTTGAAGGGCTTCTCCTTGATTCTTAAATTCTTGACTTAGAATTTTTAGAGTTCTTGATGAAGAACCCTACATTCTTGAAAAAGAAGATTCAAGAAATTCTTTCTTATGATTCTTGAATTCATCTTCTTGAAACCCTAGGTTATGATTTAAGATTCTATTAGATATTCATGAATAGATGAAGAAATTTGGGTTGGATAGATTAAAATTTATGAAGAATAACTTACCTTGAGGATGAATCTCAAAAGCAAATCCTAACTTGATGACTTTCGAGATGATTCTTGAGCATTTATTTTTAGGAGTGAAGGAGAAGGTTTTTAATTATGAAAATTGATGGTTTATGCGTCTTGGGATCTTAAATAGACCCCCAAAGGTTTTAGGATGAAAGTAGCCTCAAAATGAAAAGAGAAAAATGTCATTAGCTTATCTAGTGAGGGTCTGCATTGATTCGGCGACACGGAGCTGTCGTGGACCTTCAGGCAGCTCTGCACATCTTCACTGAAATGGTCATAACTTTCTACTCCGGACATTGAATGAGGCGAAATTAGATGTGTTGGAAAACTAACTAGAATATCTTCAATTTGATATATTATGCGTCACCTAACTCATAATACTTTAGGAGATATGGTCATTTTATGTCGACCTTTCTATCAACTCATATGAAAACATAAATGGTAGAAATTCTTTGGACTTGGCTTGATGTAAAAGATCCCTTATACTCATTTATTGAACTTAGGAGAGGTTGAGAAAGGTTCTAAATACCTCTCACAAAATTAAAAAATATTGCCTCGAAATTTACACAGGTTCACGACGCGCTCTGGGTGCGGATTAGTGTATTTTTTCTTGCAAAAATTTTCCCAATGAGTTTTTGAATTTCAGTCAAAAATTTTAAAAAAAATGCATGTAAGTGCACGTCCTAGGCACATCGCGCCCTGGGCGTGCATCGAAACTGTTTCAATTTCTTGTATCAAAAAAATATTTTTTGATTCGGTCGCTTTAGAATTCGATCGAGACCATTTTCCTACTAAAATTTTTATGCTGATCGCAAATTCGATTTCGAATTTTCCATTGGAACTAGGGAAGACGCGTTATGCGCACAATTCCATTTTAGGGGTATTTGGATAATTTCGCAGGGCATTACATTATCGCCCCCTTAGGATCATTCGTCCTCGAATGATGAGTGAAGGTAGACATCAAGACATGAATAACAACAAAGACTCTTCTCAGCAATCGCTCAACAAATCAAACTATCGACCCTTATGGGACAATCACAAATCACTCAGAATAGACAAATTGGTTCAGATCAAGAGTTGAGATATTATCTTAAACATTCTCACCATCAGGCACGAATGGAATGTCGAAACTTAATCAATTCAAATCATTTAAACACCTCGTCGATCAGATGTCCGAATTCAAGAAGGAACTCATCGATTATAATCGAGAATGGGACCATTGTGATATACAAGACTCTATGGATAACTCTCTAGCTTAGCTCCTCCTCAATTGTGCTACTTTTTTAAATCTAATTCTAACCACATCCTTTTAGTCAATTTCACACCTAACTCTAAGTCCCAATATTCTAGTCCTAAGATGATCACGCATATACCAATCTAGCCCCTCAAAATCTATGCTTCATATCTCCACAGTAACCTGTACTTAGAGGATACTGCTCGGTCCCACCACTCTAATACATTCACATAATAGCAACCACACATCTAAGCCTACCACTCCAAAAATTTTGATGGTCTCTTTAAGGTCAACATTACTTGAGAATCTTCAAGCCTACCATAGCACCTTACACCCTCGACCGCATGAACTCTTACCACGAGAGATACTAATATTATTTTACCTATCTATTAGAATCATCACAATTTCTCTAACTCCTCCTCCAAGTCTATAACCTTAAAAGGAAATGGCATCACATCATCACCAGAATCAAGAACTCTCACTCTCTCTCATCGACCATCACTCTTCTACTATCATCAACATTTCTATCAAGACTGGAAAGCAGGATCATTCAAAGGGCTTAGAACGAAAGATCATTAACACAATCAAATCAAGAAATCTTATCTGAGGACATTCGTAATGAAGTACAATCTCTCTAGTCTATTAAGACTCATTCTGAGTTCACAGAACTATACATAGTGTAAAACTCCGGTCACATCTCATTCAACATAGAACTAGAAACTCTTGGATCCATGGGGTAAGATCAAGCTTAACGAATGAATTCATCACTTCTCATCCTCAAAACTCAACAAAAGTGGGAATCAATATGATGTGCGTGGGACTAGGCCATAGGTATGGCAGTCATACACCAGAAGGGAATAGAGTATCACCTCAACTGAAGGGTAAAGATCGGATAAGATGGAAAAGAATTGATATCTCATCTTGATCAGCCTATCACTATCGAAGACTCAAGATCTACTCTCGTTTACCACCTCGTCATCTCCCCCTTAGCTCTTAAGGTCCTTTCCCTAAATTTGGGAATTCTCCCCCTTAGCTCTCAAGGTCCCCTCTCTAAATTTGGGAATCAATTTCCTCTTCTAGTTTATAAGTATATACCTCTACACGGTCAGGGAATTACTATCCACATGAATATCTTAAACTCTTCTGTTATGCTATAGTCACATACATATAACTAGCCACTCAGACTCTTTTCAACGATACAATTCTTAGCTCAATCCTGTCTCTACGAAAATCTCTCTATGTTTGTTATTCTTATGGCGTACATAACCACTTCCTATAACTCTTGCAATCTGACCTCCTCTCTTTTCCTGCAGAATCCCAACTCTTGTGCCCCCAGAAACTCATTTGTATAAGACTTAGACTATCATGGAAAACTTATCATCATCTATCCATAAGCCTCAATTGACTTAGCTACTTGTGATGACAAGGATTACTTACATCAGCCTACTCCGCATCAATAACTCAAATATACTATCTAGATTCTCATATAGGTCATAACTTAGAGCTTCACACATCTATATAAATCATGGGTACACATCTCAAACCTCCCAAGCCTCCTCTTTTCTAGTGCTTCTCCCATAATTTACTATCTCTATCTAAGGCGTACCTCTACTCTACTCTACTCCTAACATCACGTTCTTTGCCAGTCAACATCTTAATCATTGAATACACACTACAACAAGACTCTTAGGTCAAATCTCCAACAAGGACTATCACTATCATCATGCTATCTCCCTTTTCACATCACACCCCAAAATTCCAAGCTGAGGGATTATTGCTACCACCTGCATCACACACTTCCCTCGTATTATACCAACCTATAACTACTAGATAACAATTTAGGAATACAAACCTAGTAAAATATCATACAGAATCCTCCATCCACATCCCCTCTTCACAACTCATGTACTATTTACCCATCTAGTATACCTCATGTTGTTATCTGGCTAAGCTCATCACTGTATGAATCTTATAATGCTCTCACATTCAAATCATAAGCCTAGTTTAGGTCTATTAGCTCAAAAATACTCTGTTTCCTTTATTCAACATCTATGCTTCACCCTCACTAAAAGAATATCAAAATATATTAACATAGACCTCTTCCTAGTTTTGAGCACGTTCTAACACATTCTGACACTAACTCTCTCTCTCTATACCTCCTCATGACAATCATAGGGTACTCACCGCTCTTTTGTCAAACTTAGGGAAATTGACTCATCATCTTTACTTATCTAATAGGTACGTAACTTTAACTACAAGCCTCAATCAGCCATCACTCTTGCTATCTCATCCCTTTCTTTCCATCATCGTCCTTCCAACGCTGGAATGATTCAATTCTACTCATGTTTATAAGACCTCACATCTCACTCTTAGGTGGTAATATTAAGATCTTTAGAGACATATATTTCTTTCTCATGTGTAACATCAAAAGCAAGTTTTGAGAAAAAAAAGTCTGGGTACCTCTAGAGCTAACTCAAATGCATGATTCATATGAGTAATAGGGCACTCTTTCTAGTTATTCAACTTAGCATACTAGTCGGCTTCCCTGGTGGAGTCTCTCTACCATTCTGATTACTTTATCGTAGAGGATCTCACCTATGAGAGTGTGAACATTACGGTCTCTATCACATTGTGGATGAGGCATAGTCGAAAAGTTCAGAGCATCGTACAAATTATCATAGATTTCTTAAGAAATAGTTGTAATGCACGATTTATAATTTGAAAGAAGGGAAACTTTTCCTAATGTCCCATAGCCTCCCTATTATGGATGTGGCGTGCTTCACACCAATAATAAAGACTTTACTGGACACGACTTCATAGACTCCTTAGAACACTTGAACTCTGTGCTCTAATACCAAGTTTGTCATGCCTTGGGAGGGTACCCTAGACTTTACCGACACTCAGATACTATTGCTAGTCCCCAAGCGAACCTCTTGGCCTCATCACATTCATTCAATCAATAAATTCAAGATAATCAGTGGAAGATTAATGAAAGTAATGGGCATATCTTATCTACTCTCAAAATAATATCAATAAACAAAAAGGCTAGTAAAAAGAGGTAGCTCAACAAGTCTTAACATCAACATTCGACTCTAGTCTGTAGAAGCCTTTATCACTGTCAAGTAGTGCCAATGACAGACCCATGGCTACCTCAAAATAAAGTAAGCTAATCAAATCTAACTGTAAAACCAAAATGAAAATAAATGTATTGATTCCTCCGAAGTAGGGGAGGCTCACCAATCAACTGAAAGTCTTAAACTCTCAACAATGCGCCTAATGACTATCCCTAATCTATATATCTGCATCATGAAATGATACAACGCCTAGTGGCGTCAGTATATGGAATATATGGTATGTAAAATGGCTAAATGAAACAGAAATAGGTAGAATAATATGGAACAACATCAACTCAGAATGATTACCAATCAAAATGTCGACTATCTATCTAAAGCAAGAATGACCCATCAACAAACTCAAGTCAACTCAACTCAACATCAGAGTACTATCAGTATGGGACCTACCTGGGAGTTTTTTGGATCTACAACCATCACCTATGAGCCGTTGATGATACAACAAAGTGATGTCGTTACGACATTCGCCTAGTACCTTGCCAGGGTGAAAGGGCGTGGCATCTATCTATCCATAATAACATCAAAGTCCTCTTTTGGGACTAAGGAAACATCCGTTTTCACGGTCCAATCCTTTCCTACGTGGGCTATGTAGTTATGAGTGCAAGTGAGACTCTCTCATACATATTTTGGTGCTTAGTACTCCTACCAGGGCTCAATGTGCTCACAAACATCAAACATTAAGATTTCTCATCATTTAGTCTCTTTTGGACAAAGAACATCAACTTATGTCATCAACCATTAACTCTATGGATTAAGAACATTCTTTTAAGATTATGTTCAACCTCTTTAAGACTCTAAGGACATCAATCTCGTCAACATCATCATCAATACTCTCAAGTCAGGACCACAACCACAACAACAAGCACATTTATACCATCAAGGCTCTAGAATCATCCCCTAAGCTCATTCTTACAATCTTTAACCAAGTAGCATATAAAATTGTGTAAAATACTTCATAATAAAACATGTATGCAGTAAAATTTAGTTTGTGATGATCATCAACATGAAAATACATGTAAGTAATATAGTTTTTTATGAATTTAATCAAGATAATACTTTAAGAATCATGTATGGGGACTCATGCACTTTCACTCATCTATGACCATCTATGAGGCAAATGGGAGAACAATCCCATGATTTTAGTTTAGCTTTACATACCT
Organism: Solanum clarkiae; assembly: GCA_011800125.2. Taxonomy (NCBI): domain Eukaryota; kingdom Viridiplantae; phylum Streptophyta; class Magnoliopsida; order Solanales; family Solanaceae; genus Solanum; species Solanum clarkiae. The sequence goes on along the minus strand of JAABOM020082586.1, from coordinate 13,687 downwards.
GAAAAGTTGATATTACAATAGAAATTTGATGAATGGTAGCATTGTTGGAGAAAATCTTCAATCTCGATAGTTCCTTTAGAGTAGAAGAACTTAGAAAGACATTGTTTGAAGGGCTTCTCCTTGATTCTTTAATTATTGACTTAGATTTTTTTGAGTTCTTGATGAAGAACCCTACATTCGTGAAAAAGAAGAATTAAGAAATCCTTTCTTAGGATTCTGGAATTCGTCTTCTTGAAATCGTAGGTTATGATTTAAGATTCTATTAGAGATTCATGAATAGATGAAGAAATTTGGATTGGATAGATTAAAATTTATGAAGAATAACTTACCTTGAGGATGAATCTTGAAAGCTAATCCTAACTTGATGACTTTCCTGATGATTCTTGAGTGTTTATATTTAGGAGTGAAAGAGAGGGTTTTTAATTATTAAAATTGATTTTTTATGCGTTTTGGGAACTTAAATAGATTCCCAAAGGTTTTAGGATAAAATTACCCTCAAAATAGAAAGAAAAAAACGTCATTAACTTATCCAGTGAGGGTCTGCGAGGCGGGGCTTTCGCGGACCTTCAGACAACTCAGCACGTCTTCACTAAAATGGTCATACCTTTCTACTCCAGACTCTCATTAAGGCGAAATTAAATGCGTTGGAGAGCTAATTCAAATTTCTTCGATTTGATATATTATGAGTCACCTAACTCATTATACTTAAGGAGATATGGTCATTTGAAGTCAACCCTTTTATCAACTCATACGAAAACTTAAATGGTAGAAATTCTTTGGACTTGGCTTGATGTAAAAGATCCCTTATACTCGTTATTGAACTTAGAAGGGGTTGAAAAAGGTCTGAAATATCCCTCACAAAATAAAAGATAATTTTCCTCAGAATTTACAGAGGTTCACAACATGCTCCGGGTGCGGATCAGTGTATTTTTTCTTCCAAAAATTTTTCGAACAAGTTTTTCAATTCCCGTCGAAAATTTTAAAAACAATAAGTGTAAATGCGTGTCCCAGGTGAATCACACCCTGGGTGTGCATCAAAACTATTTTAGTGTTTTGTATCGAAAAATTAGTTTTTGATTCAGTCGCTTTAAAATTCGACTGAGATCATTTTCCACTCTATTTTTCGTGCTAATCGCAAATTCGGTCTCGGATTTTTTAATTTTCGTTCTAGAGGTGTTTGGATAATTTCATAGGATGTTACATGATCGAAGGTCTATCTTGGAGAAAATAGTCACACCTTAAAGTTGGTCAAACAAGTCATCGATCCTTGGAAAGGGGCACTTATTCTTGACTATCACTTTGTTCAATAGGCGATAGTCAATACACATTCTAGGGGAACCATCCTTCTTTTGCATGAACAAGACCGAAGCACCCTATGGAGAGACACTCGACCTGAAAAATCCCCTTCTGTAGAAAATCTCTCAACTGCTTCTTCAACTCTTTCAACTCCACAGGGGCCATTCTATATGATGGAATAGAGATAGGATGGGTGTTAGGAAGAACATCAATTCTGAAGTCAGTCTCCCTGTAATGAGGGACTCTGGGCAGATCCTCAGGAAATACATAAGGGAACTCGATCATGATCAGGACAGACTCAAGAGTATGAGGCTCAACATTATCAAATTTAACTTGCACGAGGCGATAGATAAATCCCTTAGAGACCAGTTATCGAGCCTTGAGGTAAGCAATAAACCTACCCTTCAGCGCAATAGAATCTCCCTTCTACTCGATAATGAGCTCATTTGAAAAGTAGAGTTTGACAGTCCAATTTCTGCAATCAACAGAGGCATAACAAGCATGAAACCTATCCATGCCAAGGATCACATTGAAATCAACCATCTCTAACTCAAACAAATCGGCAAGAATATCCCTATGATAGATGGACCCCAAATAATCTCTATAGATTCTCTCGGCTCGGATGGACTCACTAATAGGCGTAGAAATAGAAAATAGCTCAAGCACGCACTCAGGAAGGATCTCAAATCTACTCGCCACATATGGCATCATAAAGGAATAAGTTGCACCTTGATAAACTAAAGCTTAACAAAGAAGGTAAAGACTCGAAGCATACTCGTCACAATATCTTGTGTGACCTCTTGATCCTGTCGGTTCCTTATCATATATAGATGGTTTATCCCACCACCTATCCCTGGTACAACACCTCTCTGGTTGCCTCTTGCAGGTGGTGCTGCGGTAGAATACTGGGCCTTATTGCCCCACATCGGACACTCCTTGTGAAAATAGCCTAGCTAACAACACTAGTGGCAACTGTTGCCTCTATCTCTACACTCTCCAGGTGCATCCTTCCACATTTCCCATAAGGTGTCTTCCTTTCGAGCCAAGGGTCACACTGGCCTGAGATTGTGAACCCTGTGCTCTAAAGTTTGGATGACCTTGGGACCTCTAATCATACCTGGTAGTAGGGGCTGGTGCACTGGCTGAAGATGGTGCATAGCTAGGGACCTCTTATGGAAGTAAGACTTATCTCCTTTACTCCGCTTAGTCTGATTGGGCTCAGGCCCGACTGACTTGGACTTCTTACTCAGATGCTCCTCTCTATATCTCTTCTTATCCTCCTCAGTTTGCTGGGCATAAACTATAATTCTGGAGATATACATACTTGGGATCAACAATGCCGCTTTACACTCTTTCTTCACATGTCTACATAATCCTGATACGAATTTCATCATCCTTGCTCTCATATCCTAGACCATTTCTGGGGTATACTTGGATAGCTATATAACTTTAGGCTATACTCTTTAACAGTTAGCCCCTCCTGTTTTAGATTCACAAACTCCTCAATCTTGGCCTCTCTCAACTCTTAAGGGAAGAAGTGATCGAGGAAGCCATTCTCAAACTCATCCCAAGCAGCAGCTCAACATCCTCACCTCGAATTTCCTCTCACTACTGTACCAAACATTAGCCACATCCTTGAGCTGATGGGGAACAAGCTTAACTCCCTCAATCTCAGTCACATGCATTACTTTTAGCACCTTCCACATCTCATCGATGAAATTCTTAGGGTCCTCCTCAACCTTTGACCCAGTGAAGACTGGTGGGTTCTTCCTCAGAAAACCTCTTAGTCTGGTGGAAGATATTGGCTCTTGGGAATTAGAAATAGGAGTCTGTGAACTTTGGTTCCCACTCTGAGCAACTACCAGTTGAGTGCGCATGGTGATAGCACCTCTGTAGTCAGCCTTTAGGTAGGATTAGGTGGAGAAGTAGGTGTCTGTGGAACACTAGTGACTCTGGCAGGTCAACCTTGACCCCTCATTTCCATTTGAGTAAGCACCGCTAGGGTCGGGTTCTCAGTATCCTTAACTGGGGACTTCTTTGAGTGATGTAGGCTTAGGAGGCATGATCTACAAGTGTGTAACACATAAATTAGATAGATACTTTAATAGAGTTAAACTCTATCGCATGAACTCTAAATACAAGAAAGTGTAACAATTCCTAATGTCTTATAAGCTCCTGCTTATAAAGTGTGGTGCAAAACACACCTATAAATAAGACTCTGCTAGACATGACTTCATAGACTCCCTAGTACTCTCAAACTATATGCTCCGATACCAAGTTTGTTATGCCCTGGGAGGGTACCCTTGGCATGGACGGCACTTGAAGAACTATCGCTAATTCCCCAAGAGAACCACCTGGCCTCATTGTCACATCAACTCAATAGCGAAAGAAAATACTCAAATAAAATAGAACATCATCTGGTAAATATAACTCTGCTAAAGTATCATTTCTAATGAATAAGCTAGAAATAAGACATACTCAACAAATTCTCTACTCAAAGTCTATGAAGCCTCTAATCAATAATCTATATGGTACTATGACATGCCATAGATACCCGAAATCAAGAAATAAAATACTCAAATAAAAATAGGAAGGATAAATGGGCTCCTCCAGAAAGCAAGGAGGGATCATCAACTCTGAGAATGCACTGATCTAGACCTCAATGATGTAGGAGCTAAAGTCCTCTATCACCTGTATATTCATCATGAAATGATGCAGGTCCAAATGGACGTCAGTACATGGAATATATTGGTATGCAAAATAGCTCCGGAAAATAAAACTCAACTCACTCACCTCAACTAGAACAACTCATACTCAATTTAATAAATATATAAGTTTTAATATAAATCATGCTTTTGAAAATAGACTCAGTAGTATTAGACTTACTTTTAAAATGTCATGTTCAATCAGTGTTTGCTTAGCAGTTTTTATTAACCAACATCCAATCGCAGCACCATTAGTTTGGTGATGCGGAACGAAAGTGACATAGTTTCCACACCTATCCTAAACTTGCCAAGGTAAAGGATGACTAACTCTCTCATGGATCCATAATAAATGTCCATCTTTTGGGACATGAGTCGCCATAATGTGTTAAACGATTATCCTACATTGACAACGTAGTTTTACAGGTTAGAGTAGATATTTACTCGCTCCCATCTTAATGCTCGATACTCCTCCCTAGACTAAAAGATACTCAACTTATCAATCAACTCAAATTTCAACCTCATTAGGTCATCTTAACTTGACTCATCTTAGTTTCTCATTAACTCAATCAATCAAGGAAATCAATCAGACTCAAACAGTCATTCAGACTCAGTCAATTAGACTCATCATGGAATACAAGCAAAATGCATCAATAGACATACAATCATGATTCTATAAGCTCCTCATGCTCAATTATGCTCAATTTACTCAACTCAAATAATCAAACTCAAACCTCAACTTCAATGCATAGAGTTTCATAAATCATGCAATTTGGTGTCATAATGTCAATGCACAAAAGTTTTACCTCAATCTCATATTAACAGTAGTGTAATGCATCAATTATTTAGTTTATAATCATGAGAACTCAAAGTAAATGCTGAAATTTTGGTGTTTAGCTTATATAATCCTTAAAACTCAACACTTTTTCTCTGTTACGACCCAAGAAAAGAAAAAGGGCATGTGAACGAACATAGTTTAGCACTTTAGTAAGCCTTACATATCTAAAAATAGAAGAAACAATTAAACCTCAGTCGATCCTTGTGTTTGAACTTAAAGCCCTTCCTTTTCTTTCCTCTCCGTTGCTCTCAAGAAATCCCTAAGTGTGAAGAATGGTGAAAATACTCTTACGATTTTGTTTTAGGATTTCAATTAAGTCTAAAACATCCAAGGATTGGATTGAAAAGGTACAGGAATAGAAAAAATATCCTTCTTAAAACTACCGATAGGATCTACGAGACCCCGTCTATGGGTCGTAGACGACCTCTTGTAGGTATAGTGTCAAAAATTTGAGTTACTAGAATTCGGCATAAAATATACAAAACCACTTCTATGGACTATAAAAACTTCTATGGTCCGTATGATAACTCGAACATCAAGATACTAAAAAGTTGATTCTTGAATCACCAAATCACGGAACTAATCTATGGGTCGTGGAACATTTTACGGGACGTATGTTATCTCATACATGGGCATCAGATTTAGAAAATTTCTCCAAGTCATCTGGGGATTTACAACACTTTTTCCAAAGGTCATAAATCTCTCTACAACCATAGATAGCCCTCGTGGTTTCTCTTCATGTAATTTTTCTGAGTCATTTTCTTTGTTTTCTCTGTGCATCTACTCAAACTAGGTGAAAATAATAAGGGGGTGTTACGTAAGTAATCACGGGGCCTAGCCCCAACTATCACAAGTCAACCGACATAGTATATCAAAGCAATTGTCCTTGTACTCCTCAACAAAATGGTACAGCTGAAAGGAAACATAAGCACATCTTTGAAGTTGCTAGAGCTCTTAAATTCTAAAGTAGGGTGCCTATAAATTTTTGGGTGACTTTGTTAGGAGCTCAATTTACTTGATCAACAAATTACCTTATCATGTTTTAGAAAGAAAAATACCTTATGAACTCCTATATGGGAAGGAGCCCAAACTTGATCACTTAAGTGTATTTGGGTGCCTATGTTATGCCAGCAAATTACCTAAAGGTGATAAGCTTACTACCGGGGATAAAAGAGATGTTTTGGTTAGATATTCTAAGACTCAAAAAGGCTACAAGATATATGATCTAGATGAAAAGACCTTCTTTGTCAATAGAGATGTAAGTTTCAGAGAATTTGAGTTCCCTTTCAAGATGGACATCTCATTTTAGATGGACATGTTCAGTATGGACATGTTCAGTATCAATTCAATAATTAATTCTATTCCTGCTAAAGCTGATACTATACAGGCTCCTGCTTTGCCTATAGAAGAGGTGCATACTCCCTTCCCTCCATAACCACACAAGTTTTCATTTCTCCTCCTGCACTAGTTGAGGACTAATAGGTTGATAATATACAAGACACTACCTTGCCTGGAAAAGAGGTACATGTTGTTGCCATGTCTGATCAAGACACTGGTGGTCTACTATGAGCCTTGCTCATAGTAGAACAGTCAAGGAAACCAAACCTCCCATATGACTTAGTGATTATGGTTCTAGTATTAAGCCAACAGGCCACTGCTCTTATCCTATTTGATAACAAGTTTCTTATTCTCACTTGTCCATTGCTTATAAACATATTTAACCAACTTCTCCACCACCATTGAATGTGCCTCATTCAAGGAGGCTCCACAAGATCCTCAGTGGGTTGATGCCATGCAACAGGAGATAAATGCTTTGGAGGCTAATCACACTTGGAAACTGACTTCTTTGCCTACTGGACAGAAGCCTATAGATGCTAAATGGGTATATAAAATTAAGTATAAAACCTAATGGCAAGGTTGAAAAGTACAAATCTAGATTAGTGGCCAAGGGATATACTCAAAGAGAAGGTTTAGGCTATCATGAAACCTTCTCCTCAGCTGCTAAGATGGTTTCAGTCATAACTATGATCAGTGTTGCTACTTTTAAGAGGTGGGTTCTCTTCTGCATGGATGTCAGTAATGCTTTTCTTCAAAGAGACTTGTATGAGGATGTGTATATGGAACTTCCTAAGGGTTCTCATAAACAAGGCGAGACTAAAGTGTGAAGGCTCTTGAAGTCTGTGTGTGGCCTTAAACAGGCTTCAAGACAATGGAATATCAAACTAACTTCGGCTCTCTTGGTTGATAATTATAAACAGAGTTCCCATGATCATTCATTATTCGCTAAGCAGAAAGGATCAAATATTGTGATCATTCTCATATATGTAGATGATCTCCTTATCACTAGAAACAACAAAGGCCTCATCTAAGAAGCAAAACAGTATCTTCATAGCAAATTTATAGTTAAAGACCTGGGAGAACTTAACCATTTCCTAGGGATAGAAGTTTTACTTAATCAAAGGAAATATGCCAAGGAAGTGATTTCTGATGTTTGATTAAGTGGAGCCAAACCAACTTCCACACCTTTAGAAGCCAATTCCAAACTGACAAGTGTGTCCTATGATGATCATGTAAGAAAACAGATTGATTATCCTTTACTAGAAGATGTTCCTTCCTATCAAAGACTTGTTGGGAAATTGATCTACTTGATAATAACTAGACTTGACATCTATTTTGCTTTACAATTACTAAGTCAGTTCATGTAACAACCTAAAAGATCTCATTGGGATGCAACACTCAGGGTTGTGAATATCTCAAACACTCACCTGGGTTAGGAGTTTTTATGAAGAAAGATCTATCCTAGAATTAAGTGCCTATTGTGATTAAAACTGGGCCGCATATCGCAACACTAGGAGATCAGTGACAGCCTTTGTGATATAACTTGGAGGTTGCTTAATCTCCTGGAAATCAATGAAACAACACACAGTTATCCATAGCTCAACAGAATCTGAGTATAGAAGCATGGATTCAGTAGTATCTGAAGTCATTTGGTTGGTTGGTTTGCTACAGGATATCGGTGTTAAAGTCCCTATTCTTGTAAAACTGTTCTGTGACAACAAAGCTGTAATTTAAATACCCTCAAATCCTATGTTTCATGAACATATGAAGCACAATGAAATTGATTGTCATTTCATAGGGAAAAGAGTACAGACAGATTTGATAAACATATACATTTATCTACTATTTTGTTGTTAGCTGACTTACTTACTAAAGGTCTTGGAGTGGCACAATATCACTTCCTTCTTCTAAGCTTACGGTTCTAGATGTTTTCCACCCTCCATCTTGAGGGGGTGTATTGAAATAATTATTTCCATTAGTTGTTAATCAGTGATAGTGTTGTTGTGAAGTAATTAACAAGATCAATTAGTTAGTTCGTTGCAAATTAGTTAGTTAGTTCCAGTTGTTGCCAGCTGTATCGAGCTGGCTAGCTCTATAAATACTAAGAACCATATGTAATTGAAATGCAATTTTCTGATTCAATAAAACCTTCTCTCTTTCTTCCTGGCTTCTCCTTCTGCGAATCGGAGATATATCCATCAATGGTGGACGCATGTACCATGTATCCCCTAAATTGACTCAAATTTCACAGTGTTGGTGAGCAGAATAGGAATATCTCCAAGCTTGATAACACTCCACACCTTTACATCATAGAATTTGATGTATATCTCTACATGTACCTCCCATTATGTTTACCACTAAATTAAGGATATTTTTGAGAGGTTTCCCCCTTGAAATAGTGCTCTAACTATAGCTTGATTAGCCATAATCTTTTCTCACTTGTTGATAAGATAATAACAGGTGAGACTAAGCTCTGATAGCAATTGAAAGTGCAACAAGAGAAGGGACGATTTGCCTTTTTTCCTAGTTGACTAAGTTCTCAGTAGTTAATTGTAAGTAAAATAATTGTAGATTAAGATACAAATTGTAATGAGAATGCTAAAGAAAATCGACAAATAATTTTTTTTTACTAGTGGAGAGCTAGACCGAATCTTATTCCGATCCTCTAAGATTTCAAGGGTATTTTCTTATTATTATTTTTTGGATTGTTGAAGAGATAGTTGAGTGTATTTTGTATGTCTACATACTATTTCTTCTCTCATAATTTTATGATACAGAAACTCATCGATAATATTTTTTTCTCTCTTTTTAGAATACAAAGTAAAAATCACTAAGAGATATAATCTTTATTAAAGTTAAGAACTTGAGAAGGTTATTTAGATGACTTTAAGCTTTTATTTGTGGAGATGGAAACCTAATAGATTAGTTCGTCGAAAGAAAAAGGACTAGATTAATCATATTTACAATACTAAAGCTAAATTAATCTAATACATAGTAGCCGTTGTTTTTCCACTGAAGTTCTCAAGTCATCAAAACTTCAGTTTCTTTCATTATTCCTTGATAGCAATAATTTTATGAGAGTTTTAATCTCACTAATTTTCAACCTATTTGTTCCCTTGTAAATGAATGAATAGGCAAATCCTTGGTCGTTATTCTTAATTAATGTGCTGATTTCTTCCTTAAATATGGTGTTCATTAAATTTTTGGTGCTTTTTTCCTTAAATTATGCTTGATTTAAGGCTTCTTGATACTGGATTTCCTTGATAGCTCTTGGTATGTACATGCTTTCCTTTTAGGACTTCTTCATTGATTGAATTTTTCTGCAAAAATTATGCCATCAATCATTAAAATCTAAACACTACACAAATAACCTAGCTAACTGCCTTTGATCAAATCTTCAGATAATATGTAGAAGGTGTTGAGAATCGATTCAAGGTTAGTACAAATTTTCACACTCAGTTAAATGGTTTGTCTGAATGGACTATTCAGGGTATTAGAGAACATGTTTCATGCATGTGTTAGTGATTTTGTAGGTCACAACTAGGACTAGTTCTAGTCTTTGGTGGAGCTTGCTCACTATAATAGTTATCATTCCAATATTTAGGTTTCACCATTTGAGGTCTTATATGATAGGAAATGTAAGTCTCCTATTTTATTGATTCGGTTTGAGGATGGACAATGGGATACAAACATTTTGAGGGATCCTATAGACAAGTCAAATGTGACTTAGGACTGACTTCTTACAACGTAAAGTAAGCAAAAAGGTTAAATGGATCAAAGAGTTCACCATTTGGAGTTCATGGTTGGTGGTAAGATTTTGTTGAAGGTATCACCATGAAGGGTGTGATAAGGTTTGGAAAGAAATATAAGCTTAAATTGAGATTTATTGGTCTATTTGAGATCCTTTGTTTGGATATATATATATATATATATTGAAGAAGCATCTTTCAAATGGTTCTCATATGATGCAGTGGGATTCTGTATATTTGGATCAGAATCATAATTTTAAGCAGGAGCCCATGAACATATTGGATAGGTAATTTCAGAAGTTAAAGTCCAAGGGATTGCTTCTCTAAAGGTTCATCGAAGGAATCTTTTGGTATAGGAGTCTAATTGGGAGATCGACTTGGACATATAGAGTAGATATCCTATCTTTTCATATATTCGTTTTCCTTAAGCTCAAGGACAAACAAGTTTTTAATAGTAGATGATATAACCATCCTTATAGTTGTTTTAAGGTTTATGTGTATGTTGACCATTTTAATCCTTAGCTTTATTCTAGTATTTGTGGTCTATGGAGATGGGTGGCACAATTTTTAAGGTGTTTTAAAAAGAATTTATTGAAATTTTTTCATTTTTAAAGTTAACCATTATCAATATTTGAGAAGGATGAGCTTAGAATGGAGTTTTGATAATTTGTTACCTTACGGGGGTGATTTTTAGGCTAGTTGGATTTTTGGTCTGATTCTTGAGGCTTTCAATTAAGTTTTGAGTTATTGCATGAAAATTTGAAATTTTACTACGTAAGAGTTTACTTCAGTCAAAATATTTAGTGGACATGACTGCAAAATCAATGTTTTGATGATTTCAGTAGACCTGGAATATTGTTTCCAGTCTAGAAGCATATCAGGTTTGTCTTTATAGAGTTCCAATTGCATTCAAAAGGCCCATCTGAAAATTTTTTTTGAGTTGTTTGAGATTTTTGGTTTTCTTATATGACTTTTAAGTTTGCATGGTTTGATCGTAATTAGGAAGGGGAAGTGTCTTTGTGCTTCATGATTGTTGTTTGCTAGGTCATAATCTCAAAGAGAAGTTTGAGTAGGTCTAGGTTAAAATTGGTCATTGTAAATGTGGTCGAAGTGTTGCCATCATGAAGTGTCCTGGTATTGTAGTCTAGCATTTGTGATGAGGTTCGTGTGATCACGAAGAGCAGTTACGTTTGGGCATATTTGAATATCATATTTTGAACATAAGTCCCATAACTCGATTTTGAGATCTTGGAATCACGATTCTAAATGGGATTTTTAAGATTTATTTGTTGGCTGTGATTCTAAATATTTATTTACACATTCTCTGATACTTTATTGATGATTACACCTTTGAATCAATGATAATAAGGGGCATGGTGGATTTTGGGCTTAAGTTATATAAGAAGTCATATTTTGTTTATTAGATAGTCAATTTGCCTGTGGTTTTCGACAATATATTTGAGTTTTTTCCATTAAGGGTGACTTGATTTTAATAGAAAATTCAAGTTTTTTCTTGTGGAAATGGAGTTGACTTCTGCATTAATATTTTGAACCAAACATAGAAATGTAGCAATATGGATGTCTACGGACTTATATAGCTATGTAGATTATGAATTTGACAAGATTGAGCATTTTGGGAGACTTGAGGTATGGGTGAAGTCATAATTTGAATTGACACAAAGTTGAGACTATTTTTGACACTTTTCGAAGTGTTAGTGTGTTGATTGATTATGGGAGAAATAGATAATGAGCATCTCGAATAGATGAGATGATGAGCACTTATGTCAATACTGGTGTTATGTCATGGGTAATTAAGATGAAATATTTGTTTGATTGAATGATAATTGTGTAAGTCCAATCTAGTTGAAGCATTAGTTAAAATGGTTTGGCTCACTCATTTGTTGTCACGTCCCGAGATGGTACCCTTAGCATGGCCAAAACTTAGAGACTACTGCTAGCTTTCATGCGAACTACTTGGCTTCATCAGATTCGTTCAATCATCGACTAATAGTGGAAGACACAAATGAGTAAGAATACTTAATGATAAGCAATGACAAAACGATAATCAAAGGCCAAAGGCCAAACAATCTCTCCATCAATGAAGTGAGATTAGTGTGATAGATAACTAGCCAAAAATAACATCCATTCACAACTCGATAGTCTAGCCTATAAAGCCTCTAAATCATCTGACCAAATGGTGCCAATGACAGGTCCATGGCTACCTCGAAAATCAAATAAAAAGGCTATACTCAAAGCTAGAAGCAAAAACACGTCATCCTCGGAAAGTAGGAGAAGACTCACCAATCAGCTGAATGTAATGGGTTCTCAACGAGGCGCATGTGATGATAGCTAGTACCTGTCTTTGTATCATGAAGGGATGTAGGCTCATATAGACATCGGTATGTGGAATGTATAAGTATGTAAAATGGCAAAAATAAATATATAGAGTAAGAATAACATCAACTCAAATAGCTTGACTCAAGAAGCTAAGTAGGAAACTCAAGCAGCACGTCAAGAGTCTAAGGTAAGAATGCAGTGTAGACAATGACCACTCATATACCATTTACATCCAATCCACTCATAGTACTATCAAGACCTATATGGAAGTCTCTCTAACTAACAACCATCACCTATGAACCAGTGATGATATAGGGGAGCAAGATTGTTTACACATCCATCCAATACTTTGCCAAGGTAGAGGACATCCCATCAATGGATCCAAAATCAGTAACATCAAGTCATCTTTTTGGGACAATAGAGAACATCTGATTTCATGGTTCAATCCTCTCCTATGCTAACTACGTAGTTAATGAGTTCAATTTGGACTTATTCTTACTCAGTTCAGTACTCAATACTCCTTCCAAGACTCAATATGATCATAAGATATCAACCCTATTGTTAACTCATTCATCTAGTCTCATTAGACATTTGTCAACTCAATTCATCACATGAACTATCAACTCTTTGATTAGGAACATTCTTTTAAGATTAGTGTATGACTCATAAAGATTCTCTATCATGTGTCTTTCTAACTCATAGTGTTCAGGAAATAAAAGTTGAGTTAAAGCATTTAGAAATTCTATAGACTCTTTAAGCTCAAATTTTACTCATGCGTATTGATGAGGAGTAGAAATACGACTTTTATAACGCTTTAAACATAGGATTTTTTTACGTTCTCAAGCAAAGTTTATTGGTTTGATGTATGTTTTGATTATTTTTCAAGAAAAATGAATAAAGCATGGGAAATGAAAAATTCACAGTGAAAGTAGTGATTAAAGAGCATGAACAGAAGCCAAGTGAAGGCACACATTGACCCCCACAGCTCGTGGGAAGGTCCACCGACCATGTGGTCCATTGTGGCCCTTTACTTGGCAAGAAAAATTGAAGCTTGAAGACAATGGCAAGCATATGACCCCTTGGCATGGCCTGTACATGTTGGCACGGCCCGTGGCGCATGGCGTGGAGGTGACGCAAGTTAGTGATCACCGTCGAAAAATATTGAATTCATGCTAAGTGAGATGAGACGAGACTGACCACGGGCTGTGTAGCTAACCATGGACCGTGGAGTTCGACGTGGTGATGAGGGACTAAATGAGCTAAAATTTGTTGAATTTGTGAGACACGGACAGCATACACGGTCCGTACAAGTCCACACGGGTCGTGATGGGACCTGTACCCATGCCAATAACTTTTTATTATTTTAATTTAAAGTAGTATATATATATATATATATATATATATATATATATATATATATATATATA